>MU224581.1:440363-462192 GCA_018584345.1 Thuja plicata | reverse complement strand
CATGGTGAAGATTATTAGAGAGGACCTCGTTTGTATGATTGAAATAGTTCAATCATACAACCCGTATGATAGTTTATCTATTGATACATTCTATGCTTCTCTCTCTCACAGCGTTACTAGCATTGTGAAGTATAGACATGTTGACTCGGAGGTCTCCACCACTCAGGTGAAGACTATGTTTCCTTTTTATCAAGACAGAGCCCAGGTCGAAGGTTATATGACCACTCGATGTCAAGATGACCTTATTACACCATTTATTTATCCTCGATGGTTGGCTTCTCATCATAGGTGGCCCTAGAAGGATGAGCTTCCATTATATTTCTGCAAACAATTGTTTGTAGAATTTCATTTGCATCATGAGGTTGATTACACAGATTTTCCTGGTCATGGTGGACCAGGGAAGGGGAGATTATCAGACAGATTCAGGGGGCCTAATGCCCCAGTGCCCGCTAATAAGCAGGAAAAGGTGGGTCCAAACCTTTTGGTCATACCAAAAGTTTTGGAAGGGATAGGTGCAGGATAGAGGGTACCTGATGACCGGATCAGGTCAGATGTATATTCTAGTATCATGAGTATCGTGACACAGGGACATGAGATGTCATCTGATCGTATAGATAGATGCATTTTGTTCTCCCGTTCTGGCATTCCTCCACCCACATAGGATGCATCTTCTACCGATGATCCATACCAGATAGTAGATATGCCATCTCCCTTAGAGGTTACAACTATATTAGAGATAGATCGGTTGCGTAATATTGCTGCATGTTTATCCAGTGATTTTCTTTTCTCATATCAGGCATTATAGATTATTAGCAGGGTTCCTCTAAGGGATGTCCCATCATTTATCCCCACCGTTCTTAGCAGATCTACTAGTGCATAGAGACAGGACTATATTCCTGTACCACCTACAGATCCTCAACAAGCTATATTTGACGAGTCTACACATGCCACTTCATCACGTCTAGTTCGTCAACTTTTTACCAGCTTGCTTACAGATGAGTAGATTGATCCCTCACAGGTGTCCTTACATGAGTAGGTGGATCCCAGTGATGTGTCCTTACATGATTTAGAGTTGAGAAATTTTGGGAGAGCATTACACGCTGCCACGATATATATTTATTTACATTATGATGTATTTAAAAAACTTACATTTGTACATGCATAAATAATTTGAATTAAAGTTTTGATTTTAAAATATATGTACATACATGTTCTCCAGAGTATTCTAGACAATGTAGAGTGTGGATATGGAGATTTGCAGACTCCTGACCATCCTATGCATCATGACAGACAGGTAAATTTATACAATTTTCCAAACTTAATTTTTCTATGATCATAAGTATTTAGTTTATTATACATGTGCGTATGCATGACATGTACATATATTTATTTTATTGCACACAAAGATCAGGAGGAGGTGGACCCGGATCAGGTCACGGATTAGGATATGGTCCTACTATATGAGCACCTATATGCTATTTTACATATTTCATGTTTCACAGATATATTGTAGACATTTCATATGCACATGTTATTGTAGACATACATTTACATGTTATATGTTGGTACATGCTATTTCATATTTTAGACATTTCATAGATACATGTTATTTTAGACATATACATTTACATGTTATATGTTGGTACATGTGCTATTTCATATTTTAGACATTTCATAGCTACATGTTATTTCAGACATATACATTTACATGTTATATGTTGGTACATGCTATTTCATATTTTAGACATTTCATAGATACGTGTTATTTTAGACATATATATTTACATGTTATATGTCGGTATGCTATTTCATATATACATGTTCATTTTAGTCATTGCATATTATATGTATGTGAATGAGTTATTTCATATTTTAGACAAATTACATATATACATGTTCATTTTAGTAATTGCATATTATATGTATGTGATTGAGTTATTTTATATTTTAGATAAATTACATATATACATGTTCATTTTAGTCATTGCATATTATATGTATGTGAATGAGTTAAGGGGATGTCATTTAATAGCTATATTTAATAAACTCATTGAATGTAATTAAAATACACCTAACTAATTTATTCAATTTGTCATGTAAGTAATTAAAAGTCATTTAAAAGGGGAAGTCTTAAGGGGATGTCTTAAGGGGAGGTATCAAAGCATACAAATCAAAACATAAATCTATAACAACATGCATTATTTAGCTATATAATAAATTCATTGAACAATTAAAATACACCTAACTAATCTATTCAATTTTTCATGTAAGTAATTAAAAGTAATTTAAAAGGGGAAGTCTAAAGGGGAGGTATCAAAGCATACAAATCAAAACATAAATCTATAACAACATACATTATTTAGCTATATAATAAATTCATTGAATAATTAAAATACACCTAACTAATCTATTCAATTTTTCATGTAAGTAATTAAAAGTCATTTAAAAGGGGAAGTCTTAAGGGGAGGTATCAGAGCATACAAATCAAAACATAAATCTATAACAACATACATTATTTAGCTATATAATAAATTCATTGAACAATTAAAATACACCTAACTAATCTATTCAATTTGTCATGTAAGTAATTAAAATTCATTTAAAAGGGGATCTCTTAAGGGGAGGTATCAAAGCATACAAATCAAAACATAAATCTATAACAACATACATTATTTAGCTATATAATAAATTCATTGAACAATTAAAATACACCTAACTAATCTATTCAATTTTTCATGTAAGTAATTAAAAGTCATTTAGAAGGGGAAGTCTTAAGGGGATGTCTTAAGGGGAGGTATCAAAGCATACAAATCAAAACATAAATCTATAACAACATACATTATTTAGCTATATAATAAACTCATTGAACAATTAAAATACACCTAACTAATCTATTCAAGGTATATATTAAAACCATATATCCAATATCCAATACATTAAGTAAGAGTTCAAACTGTAGAGTTGAAATATGAAAGTATGAGAGCTACAAAAAGAATTTTATCTTAAAGCTCGTGATGCATATAGTCTGGTTCCTCTCTGTCTTTTATTATCTCCAAAAAAATTTCATGTTCTTCAATAGGCAACCTCCACTTTTGATTGCCACGTCCTCTTTTTTTCAATGTCTCAAATTGCAACTTTGTTGCTATAACCAAGTGACTGTAATGTAGAAATTTTTTGCCAAACATATATTCAATAAATTGAACACCATTTCTGTCTATCTTTATTTTCTGATAATATGTTCCTTCAATAACAACCGAACTAGTCAGATATGACTGCCCATCACAATCTACAATTTCTTCTGGCAACTTGTATTTAGCTTTCATGCATCTTAGTAGATAATAATCTACACTTTCTGTATTGTCAGGATCCGTAACCACAATAAAAATATCACCTATACAAATCTAGATTAGATATTAAATTCAAATCAAAAGTACAATCAATTAAATTTAAATAAAAGAATATGTACATGTGCACGAACCTGTAACAACTAAATCACAAACACGCTCGTAATTAGCTGAATATATAGGATCATGAATGTTTATGTCAATGTCATCATCTTCATAAGGAGGCATTCTGATTAACTCCTTCATATCCCATCGTGAAACATATCCATTTGCAATATTCTCACATTGACTCATTGGATTTTCCTCAACACAATCAACACAAAAACATGATTTTTCTCTTACTTGAATCGATAGAGGCTTGTGTTGTTCGGTACTCATCAATTGATGTAAACTTCTAATACCAACAATCCTTTGACAATTGTAAGGATTAGATCGGTCTATATCTGTTACAAATATGAACTGAAAGTTGCACATTTTTACATCAACAATTATGATAACATAGATGAACACGAAATTAAATTTTAATTTTAATTTTTCCTACAAAATATAAATTACCTTTCACTTCCCAAAATAACGTTTGTTGTATTTGGTGTCCTAACTAGAAAAATGATTTTGACACCATTTAACAATTTTCTTTGAATTGTCTATCATGTTACCTGTAAATTTTGAACTATCAGTTTAAAGCAAATGGATCTCAGTTTAAATTATACTATTTGATTTATAGATCTAGATATATATTTATCTACTATTCACGCAATTTGTACTTGCAAGTTCATGTTGGTGAAGTGCATGCTTCGCACATGCTCCTGCTCCATTGTGCTCTCCTTTTCCATATCCACTTTCAAAGAAGTTCCATAGAAACTTAACATTGCATCTAGCACGTTGCATAGCTAGCCAATTAAAGGCTTTTGCGGATTTAAATTGTACTACAAGATTAAGTTGTATGGAAAATAGTTCAATCACATAGCAATCTAATGTAAGTAATCAATGAGAATGAAAATGAATTGAAGTACATAAACTTACCTGCACAACCATCAGACCAAATCCAGTGTTGTGAAGCTTTTATCATGTGTTTCACAATATCTTCAAAATACATTGCAAAACAATGAGCCACATAACTCCTATCATGAACTTTATCATCGCTGATATAAAAATGAACGTCCTTGATGATAATGTGTTCATTTGGATTGGTACTTTCTACCTCATCCAAATAAAATTGTGTGTGTCTATAGGTCACATGGAAAAATATTGCAACTTGATCAGAATGATAATATTGACTTTGGCGCTCTTTTTGAGGAGAGAATGTATAGTTTTCCGCAAAATCTACAACTGAAAGAATACAACTAGGTGGAAAACAATTTTTGGAATCACGAAACTGTTTAGCTTGCCATCGTGCACCATGACAATGCTGGATATGTGGATAAATTATAGTACAAAACCTGGTCATAAACTCAAGGTAGGGAAATTCAATCTCCTTCAATACATTTTTTTTGGATTCATCTCCTATCTTAGTTCGGTATGTCTCATATTCAAATCTCTTCCACAAAAATGGAGTTGCAAGATTAATATTCTCAATTTGCAATAGAAATTTATGTAAATCTCCACAATCACTGCATGCACTCTTTATACATTATACTTTGAACTCATCTGAATCTTCTGATTTCTCACATAAAATAGACTTCAAAAATTGTGTCGTACTTCTAGGGATGAACAACAAGTTTCACATACCTTATTTATGCATACAAAGTAAGGGAACAATCTCTCAAACATTCTTTGACATATTTTCACATCTGAAAGTTCTTGCTTGAATGATTCAAACAATTCACTTTGTGTTGTATCTATAAAATGTTTTGGGTGTGCAGTTTTCATACAAGTCTCTTCATCTTTAATCTATATAGTATCCCTTCTATTAGAAGAAACACGAGAGTGAGCAGTCCAATATTCAATGACCTGTCTTTTTACATCTTCAGAAATCTTGTCTTTTCAAGGAAGTCTACAAATATTAACCCAATTCTTTTGAATATTTTCATCTAACATATTTCTCTTCCTGATATATCTTTGAACAGTTCTTCTAGATACATTTAGTAAATCAGAAATTGCATGTACTTGTTTTCTCTGTGTCAACCTCCTACTAGATAAAGTAGTCATCAATGCTCTACGTGCAGCACTTAAATCAACTCCTCAACATGAGGTGTTAATTTTGTTCAATGCATCTTGAAAATTTTTAACTATTATTCGATTTACATTGTCTCCTGAGTTTTTCTTGTTATCAACACCTAACAACTCCAAAATAGGAGTCATTTCTTTTTTCCTGAATAACCTGACAAATAATTTTTCTTTTCCAATCAGACTTTTATTTTGAAAATATTCATCCCAAATCTTTTTGCAGTGCTTTTTTATTGTACTTTGAGGTACCAATTCATCAGATGAAAATTGACTTAAAAATGATTCCTCATTCATCTCCATCAAATTGCCCATATCAAAAGGTATATTTCCACCAATTTTTTACTCTACTTGAATTACATCTTCTTGAACTTCAACAGGTTCATCTTGATTACATTTTGTATAACCTTTCATTTTGTCATCCCTTTTTCGATCAATTTTTTTTTAATTTGTTTCTTTTATTCCCCATTGCACAAATTGTTCAAATTGAGAGCTTCGATTCACCTACATACACAAAATCATATACTCTTGATAAAAAAAAAATTATATTGATACTTGTTCATAAATTAATATTGAACAATGCTTTAATTAAAAACAAAATTTTTTTAAAAAAGCCTAAAATTGTAAAAAATACAAACCTCCTTGATAATTTTAATTTGTAGTTGTCCTTTAATGCCAAAAAAAATGCCCTTAAAACTATTAAAAAAATGATTTGCTTCAAAAAAAGCTTATTTTAATTCGCAATTTACAAAATTATGTATTTTTTTTTTTTTTAAAATGCTTTTAAATATGAGATTGAAGGGTCATGGTCATCCATGCGACCATGTTTGGTCGACCTTAGTTTCGGCAGAACCAGGTCCGGCCAAAACTGGTTCAGCCGAAAGTGTCTATGTGGCATCCCATGTGGCAGCAACACAAGCAAAAAATGAGATTTTTAAATAAATGTCTATTTGGAGGCTAATTTCCCCATAAAAATTCTTCTTGTTTTAAAATATTAAAATACCCTTTTGTAGAACTCAGTGTCTAGATTATGGTCATATAATTTTTATGGTATTTTAATTACACATACTATATTGTAAGTTAAAAAAACTCCAAGTAGGTATTTTAACATTGAAAAACACGCTCCTTCAAAAAAATAAAAATAAAAATAGCAAATCATGTCAGAAAAATTTACAACTTATATTTAACACTAGATGAGAGAGTCCTCTTCAAGAATATGTAATTTGTTTTGTATTTGGTTTATATTTTCTAGGGAAAATGTGGAGGGAGAAAAAAACTGTTAATTTTGGGTAACTCCGACTTTGAATAGTTATAACAGACAAAACATATACCCAAAACCAATCTTTCTTTTTTTATGCACTAGCTTTACATGGCATCTAAAAAATATTCTAAAATTAGAGAAAAAAAAGATTATTTGCATATATTTAGTTGGAGGGAACTAGACCCTACATTTTCAACATTTTTTGAGCAATTAAAAAATGGACTTCAAAAATTAAAAAAATAGGTCAATGCTTATTCAAAAAAATTAAAAGAAATTATAGGCATAAACTACATCTAATTTTACACATTTCATTAGTTTACATCATTTTCAAATTCTAAACAAAAATGTCATTTTTATGTCATTAAAGTTTAACAATTTTACATGTCGTGGTCCTCTTCCTTTGTAAAAGTGTGACATAGGTTTGTAGTTTTACCCAAATTCACTTTTTCATTTCTTCAGCAAATTTTTTGCTTATTTCATCATTGCTTCCAAAAATAATGTCATCCACAAATACTTAAAAATCAAGATTCCATCTTCACTAGTTCTTAAGCACAGGTTACTATCTATGCTACCTTCTCTAAAACCAAGATGCAATAAATGTTGCAGACAATTATTCAATTGTATATTTTCATTGATGTTACACATGTATTTACACTTATGTAGTGATGTTGCACAAATGTCTACATTCAGGCCGAGCACAGTTGGTGATTAGAATGAGTTATTTAGTGTTGACAAAGTTCAGTTAGGCATTTAAGAAGTTCAGTGTTGCCCGAGTCACTCGGGCATTTCAGTCATGGTCGGGCATTCAGTGGCAGCTGACTAACAGTGATTTATATTCTATAATTAATTGGTTATAGGCCAACAGAATTGTGATTTATTATTTATAAGTATATTCAAGCCAAATTGAGAGGGCTTACCATATATATGAAATGTCAAGTTTGGATTGAATGTGTGGATGGAAAAAGAGTGTGAAAGTAGAAGTGTAGAATTCTGTGATATGAAGAGTGAAGGGGAAATCAGATAGGATTCTGATTGAGTATAGGTCACTCAGAGCTGCAATAGAACATCTGATCAACATGGATACAATTATAATCAGAATAGAGATCTGAATCAGAAAAGACAATTGCTTACACATACAGGTCAATTCATTGTTACTCTCTAACAATTGTAGCAGTGATCTAAAATCTCTTAACAGAGTAGACTTAACCATGTTTTTGTAAATCCTCTCACAACGTAGCATTTCTATGTTGAAGTTTTGAATACCTATAACAAGGCCACTCCTCATAGGGTGATTAAATCCTCTAACAGGGTCACACCTAACAGTGTGTTATTGTAACCTTTAACAGGTTGTCTCCTAAGAGGGCTCACTTCAGAAGAGTGAAAAATAATAACTAGTTACATTAATTTTTTTTCCCATATTGGGTTTCAATGTTAAATCTTGGTGTCAACTGTGTATATGTTATTTATTTTATACTTTATGTTTCTCCACTTAATTTCTAAAGTATAATTGCATTGGATATTATAAAGATTTCTTTGACACCTGAGTTAGAGAAGAATATCTTAATTAATTGAGTAACAATGTTAAAGTATTTAAGATATCTAAGGGACAAAGGATTTGTTTTGGAGCAACTTTTTCACCCCTACCCTCTTAGTTACTTATGTCATTTCCAACAATTGGCATCAGAGCTTCAAGTTCTTTCAGAGAAGGTTTCAAGGCCTAAGTTGAAGATCAGAGATGTCTTACAGAAGGGAGATCCCAAAGCTAAAAAAAGACAATTTCCTAGCATGGAAAGAGTTGATGAAGCTACATCTATCTACTATCGGAGATGTTGGTTTGTAATTTTTGGAAAGAAAATATGTGGAACCAATAGGGGCTATAACTGTAGAACAGATGATGGAATGGAAGCTTCATAACATAATGATGATTGATATAGCTTCTTCGCTCACCTACTTTGAATTTGATGAAGTCAAGGACTGCCCTATAACCTATGATATGCAGAAGAAATTATAGGACATTCATGGAGGAGATGCAAATGTAAAGAGAGCCAAAGAAGAAAGTATTTAAGAGGAAAATTTGACCAGATGAAAATGAAAGAAGGAGAAGACATTGCAAGATACAGTGGAAGATTCAAGAAGATTGTAAGTGCCATCAGATCTGTAGGTGGAATAATTGAAGACACAACAGTGGTCAGCAAGGCACTAAGAACTTTACTTCCTATCTATGCTATTAGAGTTTCATCTATTCAAGAGATGAGGTGCAACAAAGATATAACTCTGCATACATTAGTGAGAAGGCGTACAAATTTTGAGCTGGACAACTTTAACAATTACTCTCCTAGCTTTAGAAATATTGAGTGTGCATTCAAAGCTAAATTGAACCTTGGTAAGAAGGATAGATACTCAAAAGGGAAGTAGATTGAAAGTGACAGTGATGATGAATCTGATGATGAAGATCTTGACATCATTCAAGCATTACTTGCAAGAAGAGCCGCAAAAGGAAAATACAGAGGAAAGATACCATTGATTTTTTTTTCATGCAATGAGGTTGGTCACATTGCTGCAAAGTGTCCGAACAAAGAAGATAAATATGAGAAAAAGTTCAAAAAATTCAAATGCAAGAAATATTTCAAAGACTATAAAATCTATAAGGATAAAGGTAAGAAGTCTTGTTATATTGCTAAAGATTCTGATAGTGATGAAGAAGAAGAATTGGTTTATATTTCTATTAAGAATGAGTCAGATGAGTCAGATGAAAAGATAACACTTCTCTCACACATCAATAAAAATGACACATGGATAATTGATAGTGGTTGTTCTCATCACATGACTGGTGATAAGACAAAGTTTGAACATCTTGAACACTATGATGGTGGGAGTGTCAGTTTTGGGAATGATGAACCTTGCCCTATAAGACGAAAAGGTTGCATTATTCTGACAAAAGGAATCAAATGTGATAATTCTTATTGGGTTGAAGGATTGAGGAAAAATATACTCAGTGTAGCACAACTGAACAACATTGGCTTCAAGGTAGAATTCATGAATGGTAAGACCAAGTTCCTGGATGGTAAAGGGAACCTAGTCGGAACAAGCAGACAAAGAAAAGGTAGTCTATTCTATCTTGATCTCACTGAAGGTTCATGCTTTATTGCACAAGTAGAAGAAAGTTGGTTATGGTATAAAAGGTTGTGCCATGTATAGTTTGATAATCTGGTAAGCATAACAAAGAACAAGAGAGTTAGAGGTATTCCTATTTTGAAGAAACCCGAGATAGCAATATGCAAACAATGTCAAATTGGAAAGATGAGCAAGACAAATTTCAAAAGAAAGAATTACAATACTGATGAAGTCTTGGAATTGGTACATATTGACCTATGTGGACAAATTGGAACAACAAGCTATACTGGAGAGAATTATTTTATTCTATTTGTTGATGATTATTCCAGAATGATGACTGTCATGTTTCTCGGAGAGAAATAAGAAGATTTGTAGAAATTCAAATGGTATCTTGGAAGAGTTGAAAAGGAAACATGAAACAAACTAAAATGCCTAAGAACTGATATAGGAGGAGAATTCATTTCTAATGAGTTGAATGAATTCTCTAATGAGAGAGGAATCAAAAGACAGGTATCTGCACAGGTGGTACACCACAACAAAATGGAATAGCAGAGAGAAGAAATAGATCCATCATGGATTGTGCAAGAACCCTAACAATTGAAAAGAATGTTGCTACCAAATAGTGGAAGGAGGCCATCAGCACTACACTATTCACCTTGAACCAAGTTCAACTAAAGAAAGGTAGTAACCAGACACCTTTTGAATTAAGGTATGGCTACAAACCTAATGTTAATTATTTCAAAGTATTTGGAAGTAGATGCTACATCTTGAAGGAAGCAAGAAATAGAAAGCTAGATGCAAAAAGTGATGAAGGAATATTCCTAGGTTACTCATGTAAAAGCAAAGCATACAAATCTTTGAATCTTACTACTCATAAAGTCATAGAAAGTGTACATGTCAAGATTGATGAGTTTGCAGAAAAATATGAAGAAAATAGTAGTAAAGATCCTGAAGACTACAATAAATTTGTGTATCATGAACCTGATACTATTCCTATGGCTCGAGCAATTGTTATTGGACAACATAACTGTCGACCACTAAATATACTAGCACAAACTGTGCAACCTGAGTTGCAACCTGAGCTACTAGTAGAAGAGACCAAGTCACAAAGAGAGGGAACCGAGTCACAGACAGAGGGAATTGAGTCACAGACAATGGAACCCAAGCATCAGATAGAGGAACATGAAATAATGTTTGAGAATGACATACATAGTGTATCAAGTCCAGAATCTAGACTGAAGGATCTAGTACTTTCAAAATAGGTTAAAAGGCATCATGCTCCTGAGAAGATAATTGGAGATTAGAGAGAAGGTGTAATGACAAGGAAAAAAATCAAAGGTACATGCTTACTAAGGGAATTTGAACCTAGAACTATTAAATATGCATTGAATGATGAAAGATGGATACAGGCAATGAATGAAGAAATTGACAAGATTGAGAAGAACAAAACTTGGACTCTTGTGCCTAGGAAAAAGGACAAGAATGTGATTGGAACCAAGTGGGTTTATGAATGAAAATTGTAAAGTTTCTAGAAATAAAGCCAGACTAGTTTGTAAAGGATATGCTCAAGAAAAGGGTGTTGACTATGGATAAAAATTTTCTCCTATTGCAATATTGGAAGGAGTCAGAACTCTTCTGGCATATGCTGCACATAGAGGATACAAAGTATATCAAATGGATGTAAAATCTGCATTTCTGAATGGAATCCTAGAAGAAGAAGTCTACATTGAACAAACTGGAGGATTTTTTGATCCTAACTTAAGGAATATCGTTTCCAAGCTGCACAAAGCATTGTATGGACTGAAGCAAGTGCCCAGAGCTTGGTATGAAAGACTGCATAGCTATCTAGTAAGTATTGGATTTTAGAGAACCAATGATAACAGTAGCCTATACATCAAAGAAGGACCACAAAACAAAATACTGTTAGCAGAGATATTTGTTGATGACATATTATTCACTGGTTATGATGACCTATGCAAAGCATTCTCTGTATCTATGAGTAAATAATTTGAGATATCTATTTTTGGAGAGATCAAATTCTTTGTTGGATTACTAGCACATCAAATAAAGGATGATATCTACATTACTCAATCAAAATATATCAAGGAGATACTTAAGAAATTTAGTATGAAAGATTCCAAACCTGTTGGAACACCCATGTGTATTGGACATAAATTGTCTAGGGATGATGATTCAAAAGAGGTAGATCAGACCAACTACAGATCCATGATTGGAAAATTACAATATGTTGTTCACACCAGACCTGATATTGCATTGGAAGTTGGTATTTTTGCAAGATTTTCAGCTAATCCCAGAGATAATCACCTAATGGAAATCAAAAGAATTTTGAGATATCTGAAGGGTACTAAAGACTATGGTTTATGGTATAAGAAAGGTGGAAACTTTGATTTAAAGGCATTCACTGATGTTGATTGGGCTGGAAGTTTCGATGATAGGAAAAGCACCAGTGGTGGAGCTTTCTTTCTTGGAAAGAGGTTATTGTCTTGGACAACAAGAAATAGAATTATATCTCTCAGTCTACAGCAGAGGGAGAATATGTTACTGCAGTAGTGAACTATTCAAACATCATATGGATCAAACAGTTGTTGTCAGGAATGAAGGAAGAAATAAAATAATCAATTATTATCTATTGTGACAACACCAGTGCCATTAAAATTTTAAAGAATCATGTGATGCACACCAAAACCAAGCATATAGCAATAAAGTATCATTTTTTGAAGGAATTGGTACAGAATAAAGAAGTAAGGTTGGAATATGTGAATACTAAAGAACAAGTTGCAGACATATTCACCAAACCTTTACCTAAAGATGCATTCTTGTATCTTAGAGGAAAGCTAGGGGTGCTTCCCCTAACTGGAGCTCAGTAAAATAGAGTTTAGTGATGCATCAACCCGAGTGACAGTGAAGATCTATCTGTTGATGCAGTTACATCAAAGCACATTGTAGATGAATTAGTAAACTCAGGTAAATTACACTTACAAAGTGAAATAATACTGAAAATTGGTATTTGTGGAGATGGTGTATTTGGCATCAGTTGTCAAAGAGGGAGAGTTTTCTATAATACATAAGAATAAGATAAAAGAGGGAGAGTTTTCTATAATACAGAAGATAATACATTAAGAGGGAGATTTTAATGTCAGAGGGAGTTTTTGGATGAGAATCAGAATGAAGCTAAAGACATTAATGAAATTTTTTTGTTTCTCTACAATTCTTTGTATTATGACATGTTGTGTTGCCATCACTGCCAAAGAAAGAGATTGTTGAAGATAATTATTCAATTGTGTATTGTCATTGATGTTACACATGTATTTACACTTATGTAGTGATGTTACACAAATGTTTACAGTCAGACCAAGCATAGTTGGTGAGTAGAATGAGTTATTTAGTGTTGATCAAGTTCAGTCGGGCATTGAAGAAGTTCAGTGTTGACCGAGTCACTCGGGCATTTCAGTCATGGTCGGGCATTCAGTGGCAACTGGCTAACAGTGATTTATATTCTATAATTAATTGGTTATATGAGGCCGACTGAATTGTGATTTATTATTTAGAAGTATATTCAAGCCGACTTGACAGGGCTTACCATATATATGAAAGGTCAAGTTTGGATTGAATGTGTGGATGGAAAAAGAGTGTGAAAGCTGAAGTTTGGAATTATCTGATATGAAGAGTGAAGGCAAAATCAGATATGATTCTGATTGAGTACTGGTCACTCGGAGTTCCAATAGAAAATCTGATCAGCAAGGATCAAGTTATAATTAGAACAAAGATCTGAATCAACAAAGAGAATTGCTTACACATACAGGTCAATTCATTGTTACTCTCTCACAATTGTAGCAGTGATCTAAAATCTCTTAATAGAGTAGACTTAATAGTATTTTTGTAAATCCTCTCACAAGGTAGCATTTCTATGTTGAAGTGTTGAAGACCTCTAACAAGGTCACTCCTCACGAGGTGATTAAATCCTCTAACAGTGTCACACCCAACTGTGTGTTATTGTGACCTTTAACAGGCTTGGCTCCTAACAGGACTCACTTCAGAAGAGTGAAAAATAGTAACTAGTTACATTGGTGGTTTTTCCCATATTGGGTTTCCACATTAAATCTTGGTGTCACCTATGTATTTGTTATTTGTTTTATGCTTTATGTTTCTGCACTTAATCTCTAAAGTATAATTGCATTGGATATTATAAAGATTGCTTTGACACCCGAGTTAGAGAAGAATATCTTAATTAACTAAGTACCAGTGTTAAAGTATTTAAGACATCTAAGGGACAAATGATTTTTTTTGGAGTTACTGATTCACCCCTCCCCTCTTAGTTACTTATCTCATTTCTAACAATAAATACCTATCTAGTTGAGCATTCCATACTCTAGGTTCTTGTTTTAGTTCATACAATGACTTCTTTAACCTAAAAACCATATCTCTATCAACTATCAAAGGTAAACCATCAAGTTTCTCAATGTAAACTTCTTCTTTAAATCACCATTTAGAAATGCAAACTTCACATACATCCATCTGATACACTTAAAAGTCTTTATGTGCTGCATAAGAAAGGAACAATCTCACTGCCTCTAACCTAGCAATATGTGCAAATGATTCTTCAAAATCTATACCTTCCTATTGTGAGTAGCCTTTGCAAACCAATCTAGCCTTATTCCTTACAAATGTTCCTTCATTCATTTTGTTTCTGAACACCCATTTAGTTACTATTATATTTTTGTCTTTAGCTCTAGGAACCAATTCCCAAGTGTTGTTTTTATCTATCTGATCCAATTCTTCTTGCATTGCCTTAATACAAGATTCATCTTTACATTCCTCATCACTAGTCTTAGGTTCTACTTGTGAAATCAGACAAATTTCATTCCTAATAATCTTAGATCTCTTCATCATTCCCTTATTACCATTACCAATAATATGATTTGCAGGATGATTTTTTTTAACATACTTTGGTGTCTTTGGAGTCTTAGTAGGTTCATTCAATCATACCTCAATTTCATTATCAATCTCATAATTTTGATTTTCCTCTTGTCTAAAAATAGTCTCCATATCCTCTAAAATTTTATCATAGTCATACATTCTTTCTTGAATCTGAAACGTATCATTAATCTTCACATTAGCACATTCACGTATTTTTATCAGTCTCAAATTGAAACATCTGCAAGCTTTACTTCTTGTATAATATAAAAGGAAAATTCCTTCATCACTTCTAGCATCAAACTTTTCTATCTCATCATCCATTTTGATATAACACTTACTACCAGATATTCTGAATTATTCCATAGTGGGAGTATGACTAAACAAAAGTTCATAGGGTGTTTTATTCATACCTTCTCTGATCTATACTTTGCAGTACTGACTGCCTCACTCCAATGCATATGCGAGACATTTCCTTAAAGATACATAATCCTAGTAGCATCTACTATAGTCTTGTTTCTTTGCTTTGCAATCCCATTCTGTTATGGGGTTCAAGGAGAAGATGTATATTTTTATAGCCCACACTCTTTGAAATAAGAATTAAACACATCTGATGTAAAATATCCACCTCTATTTGACCTCAAACACTTTATCTTCAAAGCGGATTCATTCTCAAATTTTTCTTTGAAAATATTGAACTTATCAAATGATTTATACTTCTCTTTAAGAAATGCAACACATATCATCCTAGAATAGTCATCAACAAAGAGTATAAAGTACCTTTCACCTTAGTAATATCTTGTTCTTGTAGGACCAAAAAGATATATATGTATGAGATCCAACTTCTTTTTCACAGAAATGAATTTCTCTTAAAGTTTCTCTTAGTTTGTTTTTACATTAAACACTCTTTGCGCATAGTATCAGTAGGCTTCAAAATTTTTGGAAAATCTTTGACGACATTATTATTACTGGTCATTATATTGCTATCAAAATTTATGTGACAAAACCTTCTATGCTGGGTGCCAGCAAGAAGTTGAGTCCACTTTTTGGGCAAAAAGTGGAAGTGTTTTCCCTGATTTTCAAGTTGTCTATCAATTGATGTCAAAATTTGAGGCACTTAGAGATTGAATATCAAAAAAATTCACTAATAGAAAATGTAGTGCTCAGAGTCTATTTTTCAAATATGTAATTTATTTAAATACCCACATAGTAGAAAATATATTTAGTAGGCATGTTTAAAAACCTCTTTTTCAAAATGCCTGCTTCAGGACCATACCCCGCATGTGTACGGCCACCCTATTTTGAAGTAAATAAATAAATTTTTCTAAATCCTTTTGGGGGAAGGTACCTAACACATCAAATATTGGTCCGTATATTTTTTCTTTTTTTTTAATTGAATATTTTTTTTTTATTAATTTTTAATTGACTATAAAGTAAATTTTCAAAACCTCTCGTGTACGACCACCATAATTTGATGAAAATTCCACTTTTTTGAGAATTTTTTTATTATTTTGAATAGAATTCTATGTAGATTGGTCACATATAATTCATTTTTTCAAAAACCTAAAATAAAAAAAGTTATTAAAGTTTTAGTGAATCTTACTATTTTAAGTTTAAGTACCACTTTTGATTAATAAATATTGTAAAAATAGTAAAATTTATCATATCACTATAAAATTTATATTTTTGAAATCTATACAGTAAGATCTCTAATGGGTTTTAATTTCATCAAAAAAATCGATTAGGAAGATCCTCAAAAAATTACGGCAAGACAGAAATCTGGTGTTCAAATGCCTTAGTCATTATTTTGGAGGTCCAAGCATAGCTTGGTCCCACCAAACCTGTCCCAAACCGAAATCCAATGCAAATGATGGTTTGGTAAATTTGAATTTTAAAAAATGGGCACACGTTTAAAAATGTGTACCCGTTTCTTAAATGTAATAAATCGGCATAAAAAAATAATTTTTAAAAAATAAAAAAATAAAAAAAAATAAAAAATTTTAAAAAACGGGCACCCGTTTTGAAAAAAACGGGTACCCGTTTTGAAAAAAAATGGGTACCCGTTTTTTGAATTTTGGATCGGGTGTCCGAGCCTAAGACGGGTGCCCATTTTTTTCAAAATGGGTGCCCATTTCTAGCGGTAGTTTTCAAGCCCACAAGACTTCCGCGGAATTGGCACTCAACTTCTTGCACTTACCCTGCTATAACCAATTTTCATCTACCCTCACAACAAAACAAGTTACCTTTGTATTATTTAGCTCAAACACATTACATCTTTATTTAGTACCTGATGCAATCAAGTTTTTTGACTGAATTCTTATAGAACATTTTCCATCCATGAACTATAAGTGATATCCCTTGTCTACAAGTTTTCCAAAACTCAAAAATTTGTGCTTAATTCCATCAACAAGTAAGACATTATCAGTGTTAGTCTTACCATCAAGAGAGATTGAACTAACTCCAATGATCAACTTAGGAGTGTTATCACAAAATTTAACTACGCCACCATTATATTTACTTATTTTGAAAAATTTATCTCTATCACCAGTGGCATATAATGTGAACAACCACAATCAATGATCTATTCTGATACAATGTCATTATAATATACAACATCATCATCAGACACACCTTCACTAGCATAGTATCATTTCTTATCCTTGGAGTAATCATGGCTATGAAACTTAGTCTTATGCTTAGGAACTCTTGTAGGACAACAAGATGCAAAATGACCAATCTTATTACAAGAAAAACATTTCAAGGGTAACTTTCCTTCCAATTTACCCTTACCTCTCCTTTCCCTTCTTTCTATAAGGGCCACAAGTTCGTCAAATTTCTTTTCTTCTTCTTTATCTTTGTGAACTCCTCAACATATTCTCCAAGCTCTGCATGTCTATTGAGTTTTCTAGTGCTCGCAAGGCTTTATAGGGTCCTTTTGTCATTATGTATAGTCACCTTGAATGTAGACTCAATGTTTGGTAATGTAACTTCCAACTCCGTGAACTCAAAGGTGGTTATTTTAGCAATCATTATTTCTTTGTTGAAGTTCTTGGGTAATGGTATGATCTCCTCTATTGCATGTACTTTTGTTTTGTAGACAGGTGTCAAAGATATGAGAATATTTGTGATCACTTTTTCTTCAATATATGTGCCTCCAGAGTTTCTAATGCCCTTAACAAACTCTGTAACCCTTTATACATATGATCTGACATTCTCATCATCTCACATTCTTAAAATATCCATCTTAGTCTTCCAATTTTGTTTCTTCACCTTCTTAGTCAACTGATCTCATTCATATAGTGCTTCTAGCGTTGTCTAGATCTTATATGCAGAATCAAGGTCTTGGACTTCTATAAATTTAGCCTCAGAGAGAGCATTGATTAATTCTTCCCTTGCAACCATATTACAATGAAACATTTTCTTCTCATCTTCAGTAGCTTTTGATAAATCAGCTTTTGACTTGATATGCTCATCCTTATTCATAATCATCTTGTATTCAATCCACATATAGAACAAATGAGTTCACATCATGTTCTTCCAACTGTCAAAACTTTTAGCATCAAATTTTGGACTCTCCTTCCTAAAGTAAGCCATCTCTTGGATCACCTCAAGCTGTTAAGATTTCTCTCAGAGGACCACAACCTCTGATACCAATTTTTAGGACAACTAAGAGGGGGTGAAATAGTTGTGTGCCCAATTAATATAAACTTTAAACTTAAAACCAATTACTCAATGCAAATCTGAATATTCAAGAACAACACCATAACACGAGTATTTGTTGTCAAGGAAAATCTTGTTAAGGGAAAAACCCTAGTGGGAATTAACACCCACAAATAATGCAAGTTAGAAATATTGTATCGCTTGTAGGAGATATAGTCTTGTGAGGAGATGATTATTACATCCAATAAAAATTCCTTGAAAAAGGAGAAACCTTGTTAGTTGTCCTTTCAACCCTGTTAGGAGTTGAATAAAATAAGGAGCTCACTACCCAAGCACACAACTTAAATGTGAAGGTTAAAATCACCTTCTGGATCCATTGTCTTAAAATAAGTATATAAGTATACTTATAACAAGGAACTGGATGATAGAAAATTTCTTTTTCTATACATTTCCAATGAAGTGAATTACAAACACAATCACTTCTCTACATAAGTAGAACTTGTATCCACACGCTTGCAACATACCAAAATCCACAATTTACATCAAGGGATTACTTTCCTTTATAAAAGATACAACAAGCAATTATTTCATCCTGTTAAGACTTCCCCAATGCACAAATAATTACATAGGACCTTGGTAAGATACACACGGTACCTTAAACAAGAAAATAAAAAATACAACTCATCAGTTATGTGCCAAGATTCATAAATCACACTCGCCATCCATTAAGCACGATACAACTCTGTAGTCAGCTCAAAATACATCTCTGCAAGTCCACATGCCAAGGCTGATGTCACCAGGAATATAGAGACCCAAGAGTAACAAAGAATGTTCTCTCATGTGTCTTCTAACATGTCTTAATATTGTATTTCATAACTCATGCTCTCATCCAAGTTATCCCAAAAACTTAGAGACCATCTCTATCATAATCCTCTATCACTACTCTATAACCTGTCCTCACCAAAACATCTATACATGATGGAAATAACTATATGAAATCTAGCAACCTTAGACATAAGGTATACATACTTCCCTCTACTCAAATCCATTCTCACATACACTAAAACACTGGTACACTATCTATACATAATTTTCAATCTCGCCTATATATGTGATAAAAATTCTTACTAAGACTTCCAACTGAAACATATGTTGATATCAATGACAAAAAGTGATTGTTAACACATTAGAAAACAAAAATTGCAATAGTTTTGTATTACAAGATTTGTTTTCCTTTGTTAGGAATATGTATGCAGGTTTGAGGTTGGACATACAGAGTGTGAATATGACAACTAATTTAAAGATATAGATGATGGTGTTGATGGAAGAAGTGTGGATGAAAGATCAAGGCAGTGGGTTGAGAGTGGAGGTGACTTCATTATTTATGATGGATTTATAATAGAGAGTGAACAAATGTGTCATTAGTATGAGAATGAGTGGATTAAGAGTAGAGAAGGGTTCACAGATCTAGTTTGTAGGTCTATTGTTGATCAGTTTGATTTTGTCAAAGAGTTTGATATCTAGTTTGATTTGGTAAAGAGGGAGTGCAGGTCAAATTTAGGAAGGAATAAATTTCTGGTGTATCGATTCATATTCTTGACCTTGAAGGTTAGGAATCCAAAGGTTAAAATGAAATATTTTTTATCCAGCCATGGATTTATCACACTGAGGTTGACCAATTTGATTTTGCTTTAGCCCCCAAAAAGTGAGGGACTCACTTTTCAATTACCCCAGGTGTCTAATGCAGGAGCATCTTTGGATCATGGAAATATAGCATTACCTAAAAATATTTGATTTTGTTATTAGTTTGTGATGCTTTCAGTCTCATGTATATATTGTGATAGATCTATACTTGTTCTTTTTTGTTGTTGTCATGACTCGGTGTTCATGGATTTTTGGTAGATCATTCCCTATGATCTTACCTCATTTGGTATCATCACGTGTGATTTATTACATTTTGTTTGTCAAACTATTCTGTTCTTCATGTTATCGGTCGATGGTTGGGTTTTTGATAATTTTCCCAATCTACTGGTTGGATTTTTCAGAGCGTGATTGTGCTAGCTCACTTATATGTTTGAGGTCATCCTTATTGTATGATGGCATATCTTATTTTTTTCATAAGAGTTTGATCTATATGTTTAGGTTCTTGACCTATTTATTTTAAAATGTTTACTTACTCTTGGAATGTGATCTTTTAAGGCTGACTAGATGTTACAGTTTCTATTTAAGATTACGGAATTAATCCTAAGGGATAAGAGATTTTTCATAAGATTATCTAGTGCAACTTGGATAAGTTTTATAAGAGATTTTTTTTTATCATAATCAAGCATGTATATTTGGGATGTGAGACTACATATTGTAAATATGTTCAAATTGATTCCCTGGTCATAATTGAAGGTTGATCACTAATTTCCTCATTGTTTGATTATTGTTCTTGTCATTTCCATGGAGTGGTAATGGCTGCAAAGAGCAGAATGGTCTTTTGAGGTTTCTCCATCCTTTATTGCATCACTTTGAGATAGACTTGAAGTGTAGTGCCTGCAAGCATGACATAGGGAGCCTCTAGCCTTTGATATATTTGATGTAAATGATGGTTGAACATCACTAAAGTCTCATTAGGTTATTTTTTACATGAGACAATCTAGTGGTTTAAGCTATTGGGGTCCACATAGATTTTATATCGATTTATAAATTTGGTTTCAAACTCTCTAAGCATGTTGTTATAGAACCTTGAGGAAAATTAAGGTACTAGTTGTATGATAATGTGCTACACCTTGGTGAAGAATTTATTTTTAGTTGCAAATTTATTTGATGTTACAAATATGTTCTTCATGTTGGCAAGTGATGTTTTTGGTGTGATATGAGACACTTGATGGTTTTCATTTATTGCAACACATCTGATATGATGATCTCTTGGAGTTAAGTATAGTTTTGGAGATACAATCTCAAAATTGAATAAGTATAGAAACAAAATAACAGAGTATAACTGTATTTTTTTGGATAGAAAAGATCGTATATGATAGTTGATGACTTGTGGGCTTAGAGGAAGACACTTTGGGATATGTATGACCTTCAGTTAAGGTCACTTGTATTTTGGTGTTAATCGCAAAGAGTTAGATTTTTTTGAAGACATGTGAAGATAGTGGAACAGTGAAAGAGAGCAGTTGAATAGTCACAATGATTGAGGGAGTATAAGATATAATACAAACAAGCTAAGTTGGATTGTTATTGTGAATTACCTATAATTTGGTTGTACAAGGTTGTCGATATTGTATTTACTTTTTGTATAAATATTTATTCTATTTTGCATTGTTTTTTAGAGCCGACGAATTGATGTAACACACACAAAGAT
>MU224581.1:424937-440263 GCA_018584345.1 Thuja plicata | reverse complement strand
TGTGGGTACCATCCCCACTGGGGTTTTCCCTTGGCCAATATTTCCTCAATAAAAAATAATGGTGTAATAATTTGTGTGTTATTTTCTTATGTTCTTTTCATTTCAGCAATCTTATGGTTTACTTAGAATTGGTTTAAGTTTAATTTTAAGTGTTTTAATACTGATTCACCCCCCGTCTTCGTATTACTCAATCCTAACAATTGGTATTAGATTTGTTGGCCCTTGAAAAGAAATTTTAACAACTTAAGGGAGATCAAGATGGATTCTATAAGTTTGGAAGAAAACTTTGAAGCAACACTTGAAGATCTTGACAAAGAAAAAGTAGAGAATGGTGACTTGAGATTCAAATTGAGAAGAGCTGAGGGATTCATTAAGAAACTAAAAGATCAACTTGAACTTTCCAAAAGTCAGAGAAAGGATCTTATGGTTCAGATAAAGGAGGATCCAGACAATGATAATTCAAATCGGATGAAATAACTTGAACTTGAGAATGATACTTTAAAGATTAATCATGAAACGATGGATAAAGAGATTTGACAAGAAAAGGATGCTAAAAAATATTGAAGAAGCCTTGAAGGATAATAATATTTTGATGGGACAAAGGAAGACTAAGCTTGATCACTACAAGAACAAGTATCTGGAATTGGAGAAATATAATCAGATCATTAAAGGTTAACGTTTTGAGATAAAGAAACATATTGAGAGACTTCATATGAGAAGTGACTTTATCGATAAACAAAGAGAAAGACAGAAACCTAAAGGAGATATGACTGGTGTTGGCTTCAATGCAGCTGAATGTTCTAAGAATTGAGAAGAAAAATTGATGCAAATACTGATGGAGAAAAACCTACTCTTGAAGAACCTGAAGAACATATCAGACCTTTCAGAGGTAGATTTTTTGGATGTAACAAGTTTGGACACATGAAGATAGATTGTAGAGTTAAAGCCCATTTCAAACTTTTTTGTGGTTATTGCTTTAATTGTCAAGCATATGGGTACAAGAAAGAAGAAAGCAGGAAACTTGATCAATCTTGATATAGACAAGATAACATTAGGAAAGAGTTAGTGGATAAAGCCATATGTTACAAATGTAATAACCTTGGGTACAACCTAAGTCATATAGAGAAGTTTTGTAGGTATAATAAAGTGGATAATAGAAGAGTACCACCTCCTATGGATACAAAGAAGAATGAGAGTGATACTGGTAAGAGTCTTGCAGAATATAGAAGTGAATCTGATAATTGTTTCAAGAAAACTGAGGATAACAACAACAATAAGGTATGGAAAGTCAAAGAGTTTAATGAGGTATTGGTTTAGGGAGAGATAGTAGATGCTACTAAATCTTCTCCTGATGCTAACACTACTACATCAACCTAAATGGATGAACATGGACTTAGGGGGAGCATTGGATGAAGACATCAGATTATATTCAGCCCCTGATTCTGAGGAGTAAGCTCATGTGAGCTTGGTTATAATGTATGCAGACATTATAGAACCTATATCTGTGATCGTAACATCTGAAAATTCATATTTCATGATCGCAAGATTTGTGATTGACTGGAAAGTGTGCAAAGTTGAGTTTATTGGGTAAAGTGCATTTTCTCACTTAGCAATGAATAAAAGACATTAGAGTTACTTATTTCTTCACCATTTGAAGAGCAGCGAGCATTAAGAGAAGAGTTTAGAGTGTATCAGACTACCAAGCAGCCACATTGCACAATTGATTGAAGCGAAAGTTCAAAATTCATTGTGTTTAAGGTATTTAGACTATCTACTCAAGAACAATTTATGGATGCACCATTTATTTGTGATAGTATGGATACACCTAGATATAAATTCAAGAAACATCCATTTAAGTCTTGTCAGGGCGGCCCTGAAGGAGCTTTTTCCCAAACACCATACGACGTCCTACATGTAGAATATATTATGGTATACATAGATTACAAATATGAGACATTGGGAGATGATGAGATTGCTACCAAAATGGGAGACATGATAGGTGATAATGCTAAAATGAAGGATGAGTTCAAACACCTCGATAACCTGAGCATTATAAAAATGATAGAATTGTATGAATTCAATGAAGAAGAATGGTTCAAAATTATACTTAATAGAGTTCATGACCAATTCATTTGGATAGGAGAGAAACTTGTAAAGATTTTTTGTAATTTGATTCATGACATAACTGGGCTAGACAACACTAGAGTTATCCTTGTAGTAGAAAACACTAAAAAGAAAAAAGTTGAAACCCTAACACATTCTAAATGGGACATGCAAGCAATGAAAGTGGATGACATTTTCCAACAGGATGTAAGACTAGTTGCAATGATACTTGGATATAAGCTTTACTACAGCAGTAGACTAGATTTAGTCTCAGCAGGAGTTATTATGATGGCTTATAAGATGCTAAAGGAAAACACAACATTCAATCTATGTGAGGTTCTGGCACAAAATTTTTTAGAGAATGTGAAGTTAATCAAGAAGGATAAATCTAAGGCTTTCATATTTGTCTCACTTATAGTTCACATGTATATCCACATTGAGAATAAGCTCCCTAGAATACACCCTAGAGCATGGAAAGACAACATACCCACTGGTATTCATATATCATAGAGTTACAGAAAATTAAAAAAACACATGGTTGGATGGAGAATTATTTTGTATGACCAAAATTCTACAAAGACAAATGAACTTAGAAAGATTCAAAATTCCTGAAGAGTTGGTTGAGAGATACAAGGATACAATATGTTTCATGGTTGAAAATGATTGTGTATGTTTTGAGGTAGTTGTACCAATGAAGAAATGGTGTTACCCTATGGGCTATGAAGTCAGTTCAGAATTTTTAATCATGCAAATTGAACATGTTTTGGCATCTTAAGTTGATACATCTGAGGAAAGATGGGTAACATATGAAGAGAAATTAGCTAAAGTTAGAGAAGTGCATACTAGAGGTATAAGGAAGAGAAAGGTAGAAAATATAATTGATGATTGTGTAGCTAAGGTATGAATAACCAAAGAGGAAATGAGATAAGTAAGGAAGAAGATGGCAGAGATATTTTCTGGGTTGGCAAGCACTACTACTGCAACCCTTCTACCTTGAGAAGTTGTGCAGGTAGTTAGTCCACTTTCTACTGCGATAGATGTAACTACACCCTCAGCACAATTGAAGACATCGCAGGAAGAGACAACAAAGTTTGCATCTCAGAGAAGCACAAGGTCCACTAAACTAGATTCACCTCCTAAAAAAATAGAGGGCTAAAGAAGAAGAGAAGAAAGTTATAAAAGAGACCACAAATGTAAGACATATATGGAAGTTGGATATGAAGATGCTAGAGAAAATAGTTATTGAACAGAGGCAGTGTTGGAATAGTCCCAAAGGATAACTGAGAGGGGGGGGGTGAATCAGTTATTAGTAACTTTACTTCTTTCTACTTCTATAAATTTAGAATATAATAAAGTAAATGCTTAATCACATAACACAGTACACAACACACAATTTGATTACAGGGAAACCAAATGGTAAAAACCCCGGTGGGAACTAGCACCCACAATGAACTACACTTGTTTATAGTAATCCCTGTTAGAAGATCTTGCAACCCTGTTAGGATTTGTTCTTTACAAAGAAATAAGTGTAGTGACCTGGTTAAGGGTCTTACCCTATTAGGAGTCTTTTACAAATAACCCTGTTAGGGGTGGTGGACTCACTATCCAAAAGCTCACTGCTTCAATGGTGAAGGATACAACCTTTTATAGAAAAAATATGCACTATATCTGATGATGACCTATAGAGTAGACCTAATATCTTGATCAGTTCTAGTGTATTGTGATCTTCTACTTATTCTTCACATAGACTCTTGATGAATGAACCACAACTGATATTCTGCTTTGTACATTTTCTGTCTCTTTTCGTATCATTCACACTTAGCGTATCACAAATGACTTGCTATAAGTATCTTACTCAAAGTATGAGATCATAGGACCTGTAAGATGACTCTTCATAATATCCTTGTTATCTTTACTAAGCACACCAACAATATTAAGTTTGCGCAACATAAACTGAATAGACGCAACGCTTCACTAAGTCGGCCTCACCAAATTATCTCTAACTTTGCAATCTTCTTGAAACATGTTTGGCACCTTTAGATAACTATCATAAACTCATAAATAATCATGAATATAGACACATATATCCTAAAGATAGGCACAAATCAAGAAACATGTTACATACGTCAGCTATGAACAGATACTCTTCCAGAACTGTAACTGTCAATAATAGAATTACACAACTTGACTGAAACATCATATCTAGATCTATGTGTATGAAAATAACATAATAAACATATCTACAACATGTATCTAACCACGCAAGGCTTGATATCATCATTCTGATAAGTACATATAGAAACACTACTGTGTATTATATGTTGTCATCAATGACAAACATACAATCAATCAACTGTACAGAAACAAATCTCCAACAATCTCCCCCTTTGACATTGATGGAAACATATGATATTAAAAACATCCTCTATTCATGGTGTCCTCTTTCTTATACAATCTTCTCAATATCTTCATCAAGGATTCCTCTACACTGCTTCAGTTCTTCTGACTATTTTTATACTCCCCCAGAGTATATGCTCCCCATTACTATATACTCCCCCTTTGACATCATTGGAAAAGGGCGCCATAAAAAATTAGGCACAGGTACTACTCCAGAAGTAGAGTAGTCAACCATTCATCAGTCACACAGGACTGATGTACTTGTTTCTTTATCTAATCAGACTCAGGAGAGGGAATTACTCCCAACTTCTCTCTGAGATACTCAAAAGTATCCTTTGATAAGGGTTTTGTGAAAATATCTACCAACTATTCTTTGGTGCTCACATAGTCCAATTTGACTTCTTTGTCTGCAAATTTTTCTCTTAGAAAGTGGTACTTGATTTCTATGTGTTTTGTCTTTGCATGCATCACAAGGTTCTTAGACATGTTAATAGTGCTAGTGTTATCATAGTGAATAAAAATAGGATAATCAATCTGAATACCAAAGTCTTTAACCATCTGCTTGATCCAAACCATGGTTAAACAATTCAGTGTTGCTGCAATATATTTAGCTTTCATTGTTGACTGAGAAATACAATTTTGCTTCTTGCTTGTGCAAGAAACCAACCTATCTCTAAGAAATACTACTCCTCCAGACGTACTCTTCCTATCATCAATACATCCTTCCCAATCTGCATCTGTATACACATGAATTTGTACATTCTCTGATTTAGGATACCATAAACCATAGTCTATAGTTCCCTTTAGATATCTGAATATCCTCCTGATTTCCATTAGGTGATTCTACTTGGGTTCAGCTGCAAATATTCCAAAAATGCCAACTACATTAGATATGTTAGGTCTAGATTGAGTTAGATAAATGAGTTTTCCAATCATAGATTTGTATAATGTCTTATCAACTGCTGTGGAATCATCATCTTTTGAAAGCTTTCTTCCTGTTATCATAGGGGTGCATACTGGCTTACAGTCTTCCATCTTGAAGGTCTTCAATATTTCTTTCACATATTTTGAATGATTAATGAATATACCTTTATCTGTTTTCTTTACATTTAGTCCCAAAAAGTATTTTATAGGACCAGTCATGCTCATTTCAAATTCATTCTACATTTCTTTTTCAAATGTTGTACTAAGCTTGTCATTACCTCTGAAGATAATGTCATCAACAAATATAGCAACTAGTAGTAATCCATCAGGTGTCTCTGTTGTGAATAGGTTACAATCTATTGCACCTCTCTTGAATCCAATCTTGGTAAGATAACCATTGAGTCTCTTATACCAAGCTCTTGGGGCCTGTTTAAGACCATAGAGTACTTTCTTCAATCTACATACCATGTCTGGTTTATTTGAAAGATTAAATCCTTCAGGTTGTTCTATGTACACTTCTTCCTTCAAGTCACCATTCAGAAAAGATGACTTTACATCCATTTGATAAACTTTAAATTCTTTGAATGTTGCATAGGCCAAGAATAATTTAATGGCTTCCAGTCTTCTCACAGGGAAAAATGTATCAGTGTAGTCTATTCCTTCTCTCTATGCATATCCTTTACATACCAATCTTTCTTTGTTTCTTACTATTGTACCATCTTCATTCATTTCTATACTTTTTGCTTTTGATCTGGTCAAAACACTGTTGCTCTGATCTCCAATGATATGATCTTTAGAGTGGTATCTAGACGTGAATTTTGGAACCTTAGGTGTGACTTCTTCTTCTGCAATCTGTGATTCTTCTCTGCTTGATTCAGGGTCATTGCATGAGACATCAATACAATCAAACATTTCTTCAATAATAGTATCTTTTCTACTAGGCCTGGGTTCATCTTCAATCATAGGTGCATATTCATAGTATCTCTCTTGAACCATAAACTTCTCATCAATTTTTACACAAGTACTTTAAATTACCTTTTTCAATCTCAAATTGAAACATCTGTATTCTTGGCTTTTTGTAGAATAACCAAGGAAAATACCTTCATCACTTCTGGAATCAAACTTACTAACACCATCATCTCTCTTGATGTAGCACTTGCTACCAAAGATTTTTAACTACTTTATTGTAGGTACATTACCAAACCAAAGTTCATAGGGTGTCTTATCTGCGCCTAGCCTCAATTGAGTTATCTTGATAGTATAGACTACTGTATTCACTACATCTCTCCAATATGTGTGGGCAACTTTTCCTTCAATCATCATAGTGCGCACTGTATCAAGTATAATTATGTTCCTCCTTTCTGCAATCCCATTCTGTTGAGGGGCTCTAGGAGCACTCAACTATCTTTTTATTCCATGTTCTTCATAGTAATCATAAAACTGATTAGAGGTGAACTCTCCTCCTCTATTTGATCTCAGACATTTCAGTTTTAATCCAGATTCATTCTCAACTTTAGCTTTGAATATTTTGAACTTCTCAAAGGCTTCATATTTCTCCTTTAAGAACGCAACCCACATCATCCTTGAAAAATCGTCAACAAACAAAATGAAATACATCTCTCTGTAGTATGATCTTGTTTGGGTAGGACCACATAAATCTGTATGCACTAGGTCCAATTTTTTTTCAGCTGAGTTCTGCTTGCTTCTGAAAGAACTCCTTACATGCTTTCTCATAACACATTCCCTGCACATTGTGTCAACTGGTCTTGCAATACTCGGAAGGTCTTTGACTGCCTTAACATTACTTATCTTGTACTATGTTATCAAAATTGATATGACAGAGTCTCTTGTGCCATAACTAACTGTCATCCACTTTTGCAAAAAAACAACTTACATTAGAATTGAGCTGAAAAACATTACCTTTTATTTTGGAGCCTGATGCAATCATGTCTCCATCCTTTTTTTTAATGATGCACTTGTTGTCTTTGAACTCCAAATGATAACCTTTGTCAAGTAGTTGTCCAACACTTAGCAAGTTATGATGTAATCCATCAACATATAGAACATCATCTATCTTGTTCTTTCCATCCAAGGTGATCGAACCTCTGCCTATGATAGGTTTAGGAGTGTTATCTCCAAATCTAACCATACCACCTTTGTATTTTTCTAAATGGACAATTCTATCTTTTTCACTTCTCATATGATGAGAGCATCCACTGTCAATGATCCAATCAGTTCAAATGTCTTCTTTGGAAATTAGGGCTAACTCTTGTTCTTCCTTTTCATCTGCAATGTCCATTTCCTCAAGCAACTTTTCCATGTCTCTAAGGGAAACAAATCCAATTTCATCTTCTCCTGAATCTTCATTAGTTACACCTTCTTCAGCATGGTAACATTCCTTCTTATATTTAGGTTTGTAATCGGATCTAAACTTTTTGACTCTTGTGGGACACTTAGATGCAAAGTGACCAATCTTGTTGCATGAAAAACATTTGAATGGAAGCTGTCCTTCATATTTTCCTTTTCCTTTCTTTTCTCTTTTAGCAATCATAGCAATGATATCTTCTCATTCCTCATCAACTTCTTCTTTCTCATTATGGCTAGAGATGTGTAAGGATTTCTTACCATGGACTGAGGCTTTGAAAGTTGTTTCAATTTTAGGTTCAGTCTTCAATCTTGATATCTCAAATGAAGAGATTTTATTGATCAAAGTCTCTCTCTTGAAGTCTTGTGATAATTGCATGGTTTCCTCTAGAATTCTTATCTTGTTTTCATAGTCTGATGTTATGGTAGTTAGCAACTTATCCATTATATCTTCTTCTGATATTTCTCCACTATTGTTTATGATTCCAGAGACTACTTCATTTATCCTTTGATTGTAAGCTCTAATTTTCTCTTCAGGTAACATCTCAAGACTATTGTATTTATTTTTCCATGTCTTCCTATGCGCATTCTTTTCTTGAATATCTCCTTCAAACATATCTTCTAAATACTTCCATATGGTGTATGTTCTGTCAATTTTCTTGATCTCAGAAAATTCACTGTCAGATAGGGCACTGATTAGAGCTTCTTTATCGATTGCATTATTTGTAAATGTTTCCTTTTTTCTGTTAGTAGCATCATCCTTTGGAAGATCTTTCAAAGATGGAATAGAAACTTCTTGTGTAGAAATTCCAAAGATCTCAAAGCCAACACACTATAGATGTGTTATCATTTTGTTTTTCCAATCTAGATAATTTTCTCCATCAAACATAGGGCTCTCTTTTCTAAAGTAAGACATATGATCTACCTTAAGATATTAGGCTTCTTCTCCAAGGAACTTGGCTCTGATACCAATTGTTGGAATAGTCCCAAAGGATAACTGAGAGGGGGGGTGAATCAGTTATCAGTAACTTTACTTCTTTCTACTTCCTTAACTTAAGAATACAATAAAGTAAATGCTTAATTAGATAACACAGTACACAACACACAATTTGATTACAGGGAAACCAAATGGTAAAAACCCCGATGGGAATTAGCACCAACAATGAACTATACTTGTTTATAGTAATCCCTGTTAGAAGATCTTGCAACCCTGTTAGGACTTTTTCTTTACAAAGCAATAAGTATAGTGACTTGGTTAAGGGTTTGACCCTGTTAGGATTCTTTTACAAATAACCCTGTTAGGGGTGGTGGACTCATTGTCCAAAAGCTCACTGTTTCAATGGTGAAGGCTACAACCTTCTGTAGAAAAAATATGCACTATATCTAATGATTAACTGTAGAGTAGACCTACTATCTTGATCAGTTCCAATGTATTTTAATCTTCTACTTCTTCTTCACATAGACTCTTGATGAATGAACCACAACTGATATTCTGCTTTGTACATTTTCTGTCTCTTTTCGTATCATTCACACTTAGCGTATCACAAATGACTTGATATAAGTATCTTCCTCAAAGTATGAGATCATGGGACATGTAAGATGACTCTTCATAGCATCCTTTTCATCTTTACTAAGTATGCAAACAATATTAAGTCCACGCAACAGAAACAGAATAGACGTGATACTTCACTAAGTCGGCCTCACCAAATTATCTCTAACTTTGCAATCTTCTTGTAACATGTTTGGCACCTTTAGATAACTATCATAAACTCATAACTAATCATGAATATACACACACATATCTTGAAGATAGGAGAAACTCAAGAAACATGTTACATGCGTCGTCTCTGAACAGATACTCTTCCAGAACTGTAACTGCCAATAACAGAATTACACAACTTGACTGAAACATCATATATGGATCTAGGTGTATGAATATAACATAATAAACATGTCTAGAACATTTATCTAACCACGTAAGGATTGATATCATCATTCTGATAAGTACATATAGAAACACTATAGTGTATTATATGTTGTCATCAATGACAAACATACAATCAATCAACTATACAGAAACAAATCTCCAATAGGAAGCTCATTTTATTGGCTAAATACTATGAAAAGTATGAGGCATCTAACAAACTAGTGATTGAAGAAATAGTGATTAATCATTTACTTGTTTTTAAGAATAATCTACTAGAGATAGAGGGCAGTATACCTGAGGAATTGTATGGGAAAATGGAGATTAGAAAAAGACTTGCACATATAGAAGATGAGGCAATTAGGAGTCAAGCTAATGAAGATATGCTGCCATTAGTTTCTATATGAGAGAGAGAGAGAGAGAGAAAGAGAGAGATCAAACCTTTGTTGAGAAAAGATTAGTGAAAATTATGGGCAAAAAATATGATGAAGTCATAGAAGATACTCAAAAGGCAATAGATCAGATACTTATGAGAAATGTTCTGGGTGCTCTTGCTCTTCAATTTCTCGCACTCCTTAAAACTTCTTTCAACTTTTATAACAACTTTGATATTAGCAACTACAGATCATCTCATATTTGTGAATGGTTATATATCTTTGCTTATGATGGGCTCTACGTTCTACTTTTGAACGTGAGTGTTTGTGTGTTAATGGGGTGTTTGTTATCAGGAGTTTCATGCCCTCTCTCTGCTTCTTTCTGGTTTGACATGGCTGCACTTATCATAAGCTCTTCAATCTTTCTATTCCAGATTTCACATGAAGTACAAATCCTTCAGTCGGTATTTCACTATTTAGACCTCCATAATACTTGTGAAGTAGGTATGCTTCTATTTTATTTGATGCAATTGGAAAACACTATACTCATAGTATCAATGATATTTCTGGTGCTTATTTTGGGTTCTGCTGCTCCGGCCTCTGTCACTATTCCTCAAAATGTCTCTCCTAAACTACCTAAGATTTTTTCTCCTTCGAATTTCAATACACTTTAGATGGGAAAAAGTGGAAGAACAAGTAACTGAATCATGGACTGTGGTTCGCACTTCCGATCCTCAATATATAATCAATAGATCATGTCTCAGTTCTTCTGTGTCCCTAGTCATTAGCGGTTGCAATGGAGTTTTGGTCTCTCAAATATTGGTCTTTCAAAAACATTCCAGCGTGGGATCTTGATTTTTTAACTGCGGGTGGCCCCTGTTTTGTGGTTATTGTGATGGGTTCCCTTATCATATATTGGAGATGCATTACACAAGTTGTATACTACCCAAAAAAAATTTGAATGGACCTGTTCTGGTTTCTCACAGTATTTTCAAATTGAGGATTTCTGGGAAAGTCATTTGTTGGGATTGATGCGTCACTCCGGAGGTCATACACACCTTGGCACAAGTTTTCTGCTTCAAATAATTTTAAAGCTTTGCAATGTCATGAGATTGCATAGCCTATTACATCTTCTTTACTGGCTTCAAATGTTTTCCATTCTGTTTAGCAAATTTTGTTGTTTATTATCACAGTTGTTTTTCTCCAACAAATATTTCTGCAAACTTCTCATGGGTTCCGCGTATCAAGAATTCTCTAATATATATAGATCAAGAACTCAATTAGAAGAATCCTGCGACTATAGTAAATACTTCAGGGCATTGATATATATGCAGGGCGAAAATGCTACGGGATTGTGGATAGCCAACAGAAAACCCCTTGGACAAGTAAAGAAGCGGATGGAAAAGGGGGAAAAAGAGGGGAAAAAATGTAGCGACTTGATATCTTTGGTTATGGAAAAGTCTTCACCATATTTCTACAGTGAAAAATGTGTAAAACCACAAAATGATTTTCTCAACAGATTAGAACTGGAAAGAGAGTTAGATGTTCGCAACCGCTCTTGGAAAATGACAGCAATCTCAATGATTGTTGTCATAGTCGAACTTTCCGCATATACCCACGATGAGGCCAAGGCTAAAATTATGTTAAAGAGATGTATTGAAGGTTTCTCTCAAGCATGGAATATCGTGGAGGTCATGGAAAATAATGCCAGTGAAAAAATTGAAATTAGCATAGCAGCTGATGAAATATTTGAGAACCTAGAGAAAAGGCACAAATGGCTTGAATATAGTCTTCCATTGACCAAGCCAGTTGAGAGGTCCCCTGCAGCCCCAAAAGCAGCGATCCAGAATCTGGTTGAGAAGAGCAAAGAAATAGCGAATCAGTTCAGCTCAAGCAAGCCCAGTGAGGTAGTTGCAGGATACTGCCTGTACAGGATAGGAAGGGTAACCATGAATCAAGATAATCAATTTAATAGTGCGGAATAAATTTGTGACAGAATGTGTAGAATGTTGGCAGATGTGATGGGATCCTTCTGTGTAAAGGCGGCTGGTGTGATAATGGAGGATTGCAAGAAATTGGCTAGTACATCTGATGAAGAAAGCATTCTGAAAATTGCAAGAATAGCTGGTAAAGTGAAGGGAGTGACTGAAAGTGTTGGGTGGACTTTACAATGGAGCTTAGATGCAGAAAGCTCCTCCATTAAGACCTCACTGGCAAGAGAAGAAACTCCTACACTTACAAGGCACCTCACTTTTTAGTTAGGATAGGCAGGGACTCGTATATTCTATTGTCGAACATTTGAGTGGATTTTATCTATTTTATCATTTTCACTATTTTAGATCGGGATTGTGCCTAGAATTGAACATATTGCTTGGTGATTGTGTATCCATTATTATATTTTAAAGTAGTTTCTCTCTCTTTATTTTATTATATTTTAAAGTAGATTCTCTCTTTATTTAGTTGTGCTGAAATTGGAAAGAAGATTGTGCAGATCGAATAAACCAAGGCAACTTTCAAAATTATTCGATTTTAATATTAAGGCCCCATTTTAAAGGAGTATACTAGTCAAGTTGCCTCATGGATGGTCAAAAGAGTATAGTGAATATAGATTCGGCATTACGTAAATAATAAAAACATGGTATTCCAATATTGATACAATAAAATGAAGTAAATTCTATTAAAATTGAAAAAAAAATCTTATTTATTAAGAGATTGAATTTTTTAAATAAAATAGATAAAATATATAGATAGACATGTTTATATATAACACATATTAAGATGAGTTGTAATGTTTATCGTTGAATAAAACATGAGTTATGAATGTTGTTGGAGGTTGGGTCTTTTCTTCTTTAGAGTCTTCTTAGAGTTTATTTTGTGTCATCTTTTGGTGGGTATGTTGTCTATTTTTGCATATAGATTGTGAATTCTTGTTTACATAGATTTATCTTTTGGGTTATATCAAAATTATTCTTATGTAGCTACAAGTTTTCTTTTAGGCTACATAATCGAATTTCAAACCAATATGTCATTATCTCTACTTTGTTATTTGTCCCAAATAGTAACTATATGGCTTTGACCACAAAAATCTTGCATTTGTGGTCTTTGAGCACACATCTAGGCTTGTATGGTCAAGGGATACTTGTGGAAGTCTCATCAAAATTGACTTTGACCCATCCAATGTTGGGAGGATTCCATTGGACATTGGCTCATAGATCAATGGGTCATCAGAAGGGACCCTATAACAATTATGTTCATCAGTAGGTTATAACTTCAATTTGTTACCTATTGTATTGACAAAAATAGTAATTCTTATATTAGAAACAACGAGTACAACTATACATTGTAAATTTAGGGACTTGTCTCTAAAGATGTAGAAGCTATAAATGGATGGAATTTTTCCATTAAATAAACAATTAATCTCTCTATAGCAAAAGCTATGGCTTCAAAATAATTATAGTAAAAAAGTTTCAAATTTAAAATAAAATAAATTAAGATAGTATAACAATATCTAAGTAGAATCATTAATGGATCTTCAAGCTCTCATGTCAAAATATCCTCCAAAATATAAAATATAAAATATTGACTTATCACTCAAATCTATCCAATATTATACTCACATTATTACAAACTTTTTGCAAAACAAATTACAAGGTTTGGACAGGGTTTTAAATCTTATAAAATTTTGAAAATAGACAACTACAACTTAATCTACTTGACACAAGGGAATCGATTTCTAACCAAATTTTAACTAGAGGGAATAACCTCTTGTAAGTTAATCACATAATACCAACTTATTCATCAATTTATAGGCCATTTCATTTAGTTTTCTACCCACATAGAATAATAAGAAAATTACCTCGAATAATGGTAATGAATAAAAAGTTCAAATTTCTCAAACAAGGAAATTATTTTAGGAATCCAATTTTTTATTTCCATTTGATCTTCGCTCATGTCTTAACAAAGTCATCTAAAATCCCATTTGAACACTCTTCCTTTTTCTTGTTATTCCCTCCCCTCTCCAATACAAAATTAAGTAGAAAAAAATGAGATTTAAATTAAAAAAAGGCTATTTCCTTATACATAAAAGTGCAAAAGCATGAAACTTAATTGATTGATTGATTGACTCAAAACTTAATATACATTGGATGGTTCTTAGAATTCAATAGAGAGACTATTTAAAGCCATTATTTCCCTTATAAAAATCACTACAGGAATAACTTCCCAGCACCTAACTATTCAACTAATTTATTGTATTTAATCTAAACCTACAAAACTAACCTAATCAATGTAATAAGTCCTATATGCACCCTAAAATGGTCACCTAGACTATGGGCCCCATTTATTATTTTATCAATTTATCAAATTTCTGAATCAATGCTTTGGAACATTTTCAATTCAAATCAATTTCCTTGATCAAATTATAATTAATTCAATTATTCAATTATTTCAATATTTTCTAAGGTTCGATCATTTTTATTTAATTAAAAGATTAAATCTCTCTTTTAATTAAATAAAATTCTTCTTTTTTAATTAAAAGATTTAATCTCCTTTTTAATTAAATTTATCTTATTTAATTAAATTAAATTCCTCCCATTTAATTAAATAAAATTCTTCTAATTTATTTAATTGAAAGAAAACCCCTCTTTATTTGATGAAAAAGGCAATAAATTAAATTAAATTAAATAAAAATCGCTTTTTCTTCACATTTTCCTAAGTGGTGGGATTTTTGCCTCTTAATCGCCTTTGATTTTTGCCTCTTAATCTCAACCGTCCACTTTTCTTTATAAGGAAATCTCTCCTTCTCATTTTCATATATTAGGTTTTCATAGTATTGTTATGCTGCAGGTTTGGAGAGCAATTTTGGAGGAGGATTTGAGCACTCAAGCTTGGATATTGTAACTTCTCTCTTCTTGTCTTCTTCTTCTTGCATCCATGGCTATTCATGTAGATTAGATTCATGTTTATTTTCATAGATTAGATTTCAATATTTCCTTTCATAGATTAATCATGCATTGTTATCATTTAGATTAATTTCCTTTCATGCATTGCAATCATATAGAGTAGATCTCATTTTCATGCATTTGAATCTCCCATTTCATGTTGTACTTGCATGGGCACTAACTAGGTCAATATGAGGGCCTCCATTTTAAACCTTTGCACTCCATGACTAGAGAGCTATGGATCGATATTTGAGGCCTCATTCTTGAGCAACCTTGGATGGAATGATTCATAGAAGTGTG
>MU224581.1:407905-424887 GCA_018584345.1 Thuja plicata | reverse complement strand
GCTATGGATCGATATTTGAGGCCTCATTCTTGAGCAACCTTGGATGGAATGATTCATAGAAGTGTGTCAACATTTTAGCACACATTTTTGGCACCCACCGTGGGGCATGATGCTCCTAATTTTCCTCTATTTTATTCAGATCTCATATTTTCTAATCTTTACATGGTTATTTTATTGAAGTTTTTCAAGCCTAACCCTTGTGCAGATTTGCTTGCAGATGAAAACCCTAGATTTTCAAAGATTTGATCATATCTCCTAAACGGCTTGGACTTTTTGTCTAAATTTGTTTTTTCATGTTAGAGACATATTTGAGAAGCTCCAATCAAAAATTTATAAATTTCCTATTTATTTTGAATATTTTATAATTTTTTCATTATTTTTCATAAAACCTTAATTTTCGGCGCAAATCAACAATTTTTTGGAAATTTTTACATTTTCGCAAAAGAATTTAAATTCTACACGGGGTCCATTCTTTGATTTTTAAATTTGGATGCACTATTATAGCTCATTTGGTCAATTTATAAAAACTGGTCTATTTTGGGAAAATGGCTCCCTAGGGTACAAATGAAAAGATATTTTTAAAATTATGACATTTTTAGAAAGCTCTCTATTTTTTAACAGGGGTCTCTTTTCTGTATTTATGGTTTAGGATCCAAATTCATGGCATATAAGTCCAATCTTGTTGACTAGGTCAAAAATCAAAATAAAAAAAGGGCATTTAATGATTAACTTGCACTTATTTTTCACATGGTTGAATGCATGATGTGAGTTGTCATTTGGATTATTTTCTGGTTATTATTTCTCCTAACAATATTTTTTTAGATCTAACCCTAGGGTTTGCATAAGTTGAATATACATTGCATATCTTGTTTGCTTGTCTTGCTTGTTGGAGAGTTCGTGGGGATTGCTTGGACTTACGTGGATAAAAAAAAAAATGCTCACGTTGCTTTGGATATGAGGTATTTTTTTGCATCTCTATAAAATTTAGATTTTGGAAATAAAATGAACATCTCATGTGTCTAGCTTGAGTGTTTCTTGCTTTCATAGATAAAATTTCCAATTGATGCTCTAAAAATGGACCTAGATTTGCTTTCGTGCATAAATGTTTCACATAGTAATTAGGCCCTATGAACACTATTTGTGGTGATCTTGAGAGAGTAGGCTTCATTCGCTTGTCTTACATGCGAATCTCATCTTGACGATAGATCCCCTTGTAGGTAGGGAAGGATTTGTTATTATCTTACTTGGTTGGGTCTTCAACTTTGATTGGTACTTTCTCTTTTTGAGATCGGTGGTCATTGTTGTTGATGAACCTTGGGTGAGGTGATTTCAAATTAGCGGGTCAATTAATATTGTTTGCTATGTTTTGGTGAGGTGAAGAGGCTAGAGGATTATGGTCTTTTCCCTTTTGGGATAATCAGAAACTTAGAACCCTTGAATCTGAACTAAGTCCCTATGTGGTCCATATTATGATTCTTCCTTGTTAGAGAGGGTTAACCATAGTGGACATTCCCTTTATTGGGTCAACCACGTGGATGGAACCTCAAGCGTAATATCCATTTTCGCCATGGTAGTGACAGTTGCTATATAAATGTCCTTGTGGAAGAAATCTCGATGGGTGTACTTTCTTGTGGGTTGTCAGATCTCCTTAGCAGCTCCTGATTGATTAAATTCTTGGACTGTGTCAAAACCTTGGTGCATTAGAATTGGATTTCACCCACTTGAGATTGCAAAAGTTGCAGAGTCAATCCATTACTAAGAACCATAGTGCAACCAACTTTTTATTTTCTAGGACTATGTGCGTGATCATAAAACATTTTGAGAACATACACCAGTAGCATTCTTATGGAGTAGAAATACTATGACACTATCCCTTTCTCATTGTTTGAAGACAAATGTTTTCTTCAACTCCTTGATTTCTGTTCTATGTGCCTGATTCATGATAAAATCTATTAATGCATCTAGTTGGTCAACTAAAACGAACAAATCTAAGTTCCCGAGTGATAAAAACTTCAGTTGGTCTCCCCAAAGAGTGTTATGACATGTTTCTCAATATCAAAATGAACTTAAATGGTATCAATTTGCACTCTATTAAAATGACTCTTTCTCTTCTTTCTTCTGCATCTCCCATGTCTTCCTAGTCTTCCATTTTCATTCGTCTTTTCTTCTTCCTCTTCTTCCTAAGATCTTCACATCTTCTTGATTCTTTTCCTCTTATTATCTAGTCTATCTTCTTCTATTCATCTCCTCTTGATTCCTCCTTTTTCTAGAACCATGAATTTCAAATATCTTGTTATGGAACCTCTCTTGAGGATAGATGATCTCAAACTCATTGCTCAATTCGAAGAGTGTTATTCCAAAAATTGTATAAGTGATAAACTTGAGAAAAAAGAATATAAGAAAGAGAGTGAATCAGATGCCTTTGCTCAAATCATGTGCATGATCTTGTCACAACTTTCTTCCAAATGTCATTCATCTTCTAAGTCTTCTCATCATTCTTCATCATCCAAATATTCTTCTTCTACTTCAAAACATATTTCTTCCAAACATATTTCATCTTCTAAGACTTCTCATCATTCCTCATCATCCAAATCTTCTTCTTCCACTAGGTCTTCACATCCTTCTTCTTCATGATCTCATTCTTCTTCTACTCCTCCCAAGAGGCATACTTCTTTTCAAAATGCATACCATAATGAGCAACGTGATAATAATTGTGATACCTCTTCCATGAAGAAGGACATGCCTGTTTATGATGACTATGACTTTGATGATCCTGCCTATTGTGATTCTGATGACTTTGAGGCCTATACTGATGAAATACACAGAAATTATTATGACAGTTCTATTCCTAAGAGTCCTCCTCATCGTGTGCTTGTTCTTACTAAAGGGTTGTCCTATTGGATAGATCGTGATGGTGATCCATATGATTATGCTTTTGAAAGAGAATTTGATGATTTTTATGAACAATACTTTGATGATGAATTTGAGGAAGAGAAAGCTTTCTGCGCTAATTATAAATGTAGCTACTACAAACATCACTCCTCTAAGATTAGTTCTCATGCTAAAAATAAAGATTGCACTCTCAAGCAAGATCATGTTAATGATGAACCTTTGTTTTGTGATGGCTCCCTTCCATCCTCTACTTCTTCCAATGCACATACATCTCCTAAATCTTCCAAGCCTCTCACATCTTTCACAAATCCTTCATCTAACAAAATTCCTAATGCTTTTCATGCAGTTCCCTATAATTATTCTCAAGGGCTACCTCTTAAAGATACTCAAGCTAACCTTCACTTGGCTGCAAATAATTTCAACATTGCTAAACCTAAAGAGCCCAAGCCTTTATATTCTATCATGCCTACTTTAGCTAATCCTTCCCCATCTCTTTCCAAGTCTCCCATACAATTCCAACATGCTTCCTTGTCCTTAGAAGTGGCTCCATCTCAAGAGGACTCTAAATATGATAAAGAAAAGAACATAAAGAAATTTCAAGATCAAGAAACCTAAATGTCATCCAATCCTCTTTATGATGTCTCTTATTCATCTCATGGTTCTTTTGATCCCTTACGCCCTTTCCCATTCATTCCACCATGTCTTAAGTCTTCTCCTAAGCAAGATCCAGTTACTACTTACACCATTGAGCTTATTGACAATCAAAAACCTTACTACACTTGCGCTTTCCAAAGATGATACTTCCATTATGGTTATTAAAAATGGTATTGTTACTTCTAATATTGAGCCTATTGAAAACCAAGAGAACAATTATACGCTTATGATATCCAAAGATCCTTGTCAAGATCAAAGTCTTTCATCTTCTTGTTCTACCACTCCATGTTTGCTACCACTTTCTACTCTTCCTAAGTCTTTTGAAGCTTCGAACAATCCTATCAAAGAAGGTGCTCCTATTCAAGATGTTCACGATCCTATTGAAAATCCTAATGCTCACTCTAAAGATACTGATATCCTTGGTTGTCATATACATGTTGATGAACTTATTGATTATCCTTTTGCATCTTCCATGCCCATCCTTGGACCTCCTCCACCAATACTAAGGGCTTCAAGTTTTCCTTCCATCTTGGGTCCTTATGTCCCTTCACTTTCCCCTCCTAACTCTCCTAATTTGTCATCCATCTTCGGTCCTTACGTCCCTCCATCTCCTATCTTTCCTCAAGATCAACATAGATGCATACCCTTGAATCCTTTTCATCCATCCACCCATCTAAACCAGTCATATTCTTATTCTTCCTCCACAAGTCCCAAGTCTTTTGGAAGAAACTTGAATGTTCAATACAAGAAAAATAAGAAATACAAGAATCCATCTCAAAAAGAAGATCACCATGTCTCCTCTAATCGACATGGGGGAATAAAGTCAAAAAAGATATCTAAGAAGAAAACTGCAAGACAAGTATGGGTACGAAAATCCATCATTGAAGATATTATCTCTAAATCATCAAAAAAAAATGAAAGGCCTACAACTATATGGATTCCAAAGTCTCTCTTGAAAGATTCTCATGTTGAGAAAAAAGTGAATTTTACATTCAAGGTTCCAAAGGCTTCCACTTCATCTTCTTCCAAAAACATTCTTTCATTCCATGCGCCTAAACCGCAACATCTGCTATCCATTCACCATATTCCTTCACGTATTCCTTCATTCACATTTCCTCCATCCTCTCACCACCCTTCAAGGTGTGTATTGATGTTGATCTTGTCTATCTTTTCATCTACCCTTTCACAATTATTCCATTCACTATCCTTCTACCTTATATCCGTTTTCCTCATTTGTCTATTCCATCTATCTTCCAACCTCACTTGCTTTGCATAAAACCTTAATCTCCATTTTTCTCTTTCATCTTCCTTTCCCTATCGGTATCTTTGAGCATATCATTTTGGATCCTTGGCATATCATGGTTTATCCTTTCAAGGAGCATTATCTAAAAAGCTTGCCTTCTTCCAAAAACTTCAAAATTTCAAAAATTCAAAAAAAAATAAAAATTCAAAAAAGATTAAAAAAAATTAAAGAGAAATAATTTCGTCTTATGGTGGAAACCACTCCCTTGTGGCGCCTTGGATAAGTACCATGATGAAAACCTGGCAATCAGGCATCATGCATACTTCTTCTGTACATCTTTCATCCATTAAGTATTCTCTCTTTGATCTTGACAATGTTGATCTATACACGAATATTTGGGCTATCTTGTGAGCTATCTTACAATGATCTTGCTTTTATTCCTTTCATGTTTAGCCTTAATATCTATCTTCCTCCATTCATTTTTACCCATCGCTATCATTTTCCCCTTTGGTCTTGATCTAAGACTCTTGACATGTCTACTCCTTTGGAATGCATCCTTTCATGCTCTTGCATTATGATTTTGTGACTTATCCTATGCTGGCCTTTCATTGCTTGTCCAAATGTGTTTTACATGATGATTCTTTTCTTTTTCCTAGCTTGGGTACTCTTGAGGAGTTTGCCTTTGAGGATTTTTTCCCTTCATTTTCCTTCATTTTCCTTGTCTTCCATCTCTTCCATCGGCTTGTTAATCCCTCCTGTCCTCCACCTTGCTAAGCATTAAGACTGCACGATGTGATCTTGCTTTGGAGTTTGATGCCCATTCTATCTGGGGGCATCCTTTGTACATATTTATTGATCCTGAAAAAATTCAAAAAAATGGTATATTGTCAAAAATGTTAAAAATCAAAAAATGTCTTGAAAAAATGATCATCTTAGTGAAAACCTAGCAATAGGCGCTTTGATGTATCTCAAAAAAATTATATATTCCAAAAATTCAAAAAAAATAAATTTAAAATTCAAAAAAAAAAGAAAAAGTGCTTTGGTGAAAACCTAGAAACAGGTGCCTTGGTAGCAAAAATTCAAAAAAATTATAAAATGTCCTGAAAAAAAAAGAAGAAAAAAAAATGAAAAAAAGAAAATGAAAAAAATTGAAATAAAATCCAAGTGGTGAAAACCTAGAAACAGACGCTACTTGAGGCCTTTGCACCCCTATTTCTAAGCGCATGACCTCAACACTTAGCCTTTCTCCATCATGCCTTGTCCTTGTTGCCTTGGTTTGGAATTGTTCTTTGTCTTTGTCTAGGGGGCATAACTGTATTAGCTTTGGTCTCCTGGATGTGTTTGTCTTTAGGACGCCTCACAAATGGTGTTTTTCAACACCACCCCAACTATATTTTTCAATACAACCCCTGACATCGAGTGTTTTTCAACACTTATCTGTTTGGTCTTACCCTATTTTTTCATGTGGTCTTACATGCTTGCAAGTATTCGATCCTTATCCCCGAAACTCAGTATCAGTAAACACACTTAAATTTTTAAACACAACACTTAATGCTTGAGCTATGTCATGATCTTTTCTTTGTGCGCTGACTATTATTGATTTTTGTCGAGTGTTCTTTTTCTAATAAGTCTCTCCGTGATGCATAGCTAGAGGACTTGGGGCATTTTTTATTTGCTTCTTGCTTTATGCTTCACTATTTTTTGCACAACTATTCTGTTAGTCATCCTAGCCTCTATGCCTTGATGCAAGCGTGGTTTTTCTATATTAAATTGGGTAAGCTAACATCACAGTCATCTTGACCTTTATGTCTTTGATGCTTATGTTAGAATATTTCCACATTCCAATCTGATATCAATCACATTCATATCTTCATAGTTTCACTTGTGAGTAGTGATGATTGTGTGATTTCCCGATGTCCGTTAATAATCGCCCAATGATGAAAATAAGTTCCTTTACATTCTCTTATGAATGATGAACACAAAGATCCTATGTTTGTTTCTCTATTGCAAGTACACCTTTGCATTTTCATGTAGCTTGCATTGTTAGATCTCATGTTAGTTTGCATTTTAGGCTGCATTATGAGTTTGAGAGGGTTTCCTTCATCTTTCTTGTGGACTTTAATCAACTGTGATCATGTTCTCATCTTCATTTCCTTATCTTCTTTCATGATCTCAATCAAAAAAAATTATCTTAAACAGTTGGTTAATTTTGGGGCATTCTCTTTCTTAAGGCAAATTCTCTTTCTTCTCTCCATTTCTTTCTGCCTCTTCCAAACTTCTATCTTCCATTTGCTTTCACCCCACTTCTTCTTCATCTTCTTCTTCTTCTTCTTCATAATATTTCATGCTTAATGATCTACCTTGGTTTTGTGATCTTTATATCTTTCATCGTACATCAAGAACCTTATCTTTAGTTTGATTTGATCAAAATTTATCAATTTGTTGTTTCTCCTCTATTTCATTTCGATTTCGATCACGAGGGGGCAGTACCTATCAAACTCCAATCTTTGATTCAGCTTTATCAATTATACCAGTCTTGCTTGAGATTCTTATCTCTGACATGTCAATTACTTATTTCAGTGTTGACTTTGTCTTTTTCAATTGTGCTTATATTTGTCCTGATGTGTTCCCAAATCGATCACACGTCTGGGTTGTTTTGTGATCCCAAGTCGATCTCACACTTCAACTGCATTCTTTGACTACATGTGTTCCCAGAATGATCACACATTTGTCAAAGAGGGGCAAATGTATGCACCCTAAAATGGTCGCCTAGACTGTGGGCCCCATTTATTATTTTATCAATTTATCAAATTTCTGAATCAATGCTTTGGAACATTTTCAATTCAAATCAATTTCCTTGACCAAATTGTAATTAATTCAATTATTCAATTATTTCAATATTTCCTAAGGTTCCATCATTTTTATTTAATTAAAAGATTTAATCTCTCTTTTAATTAAATAAAATTCTTCTTATTTAATAAAAAGATTTAATCTCCCTTTTAATTAAATTCATCTTATTTAATTAAATTAAATTCCTCCCATTTAATTAAATAAAATTCTTCTAATTTATTTAATTGAAAGAAAACCCCTCTTTTAATTAAATAAATAAAAATCCCCACTTAAAGCACTTTATTTGATGAAAAAGGCAATAGATTAAATTAAATAAAATAAAAATTTCTTTTTCTTCACATTTTCCTAAGTGGTGGGATTTTTGTCTCTTAATCATAGCCTTTGATTTTCGCCTCTTAATCTCAACCGTTCGCTTTTCTTTATAAGGAAATCTCTCCTTCTCATTTTCATATATTAGGTTTTCATAGTATTGTTATGCTGCAGGTTTGGAGAGCAATTTTGGAGGAAGATTTGAGCACTCAAGCTTGGATATTGCAACTTCTCTCTTCTTGTCTTCTTCTCCTTGCATCCATGGCTATTCATGTAGATTAGATTCATGTTTATTTTCATAGATTAGATTTGCATATTTCCTTTCATAGATTATTCATGCATTGTTATCATTTAGATTAATTTCCTTTCATGCATTGCAATCATATAGAGTAGATCTCATTTTCGTGCATTTGAATATCTTGTTTCATGGTGTACTTGCATGGGCACTAACTAGGTCAATCTGAGGGCCTCCATTTTAAACCTTTGCACTCCATGGCTAGAGAGCTATGGATTGATATTGAGGCCTCATTCTTGAGAAACCTTGGATGGAATGATTCATAGAAGTGTGTCAACATTTTAGCACACAAGTCCAACATTGCCCCCCTTATTACATGACTCCAAAAAAGAGTAGATGTTGCAAGGGTTTTAAAACCAACCATCTAGAGACTTTGATGAAGCGTCTTCACCAATCGTCCTCGCCTGCTCAAGAAACACCAAACTGATTACCATAATGGATCTCTTGATCATGCTTGCACAAGAAACATTGAATTGTTTGCATCAGTGGATCTCCTGACCAGAAAACCTGAAGTTGTCTATCCAAAATGGGTTCTCTTACCTCACATGCACATGAGATGCCTTTCCTCCGAAAGTCCACATCTCCTCCAAGTGTGTCTAACACCTCCTCAACTATTCTGGAAATAACTACTCTCCTGCTACACAAATCAACACTAGCATGCCTGCACATGAGACACCTTTCCTCCAAAAGTGCACATCTCCTTTGAGTGTGTCTAACACCTCCTCAAGTGCTCAAAAAATCTACATTCCAGCATCCCTCATTCCATCAAGGGAAAATCACGCTGACAAGCTCCCTCTTCTCTTCAGGAACACAAATAAGTCAAGCCCCCTCTTCTCTCCAGGGACGATTCTACCAGGCCTTAGTTTTTTAAGGACACAAATAAATTGCTTCTCATGTAGTGAATCATCTCTGAGTGAGAAGCTAGGTCGAGATGACGAAAAACCTCCTACATTTGTTGCCTCCAACCTCATGTGTGATCGTGCTATAGTTTCTAAGGAACATAATCACAATGTGGTGAATCTATGAGGTCCTTGAAATTTCCAAGTGTAATATGAACAGGCCCAAAATCACTTGCATAAAGTGTCATTATAGAAATTTACGTTACATACTCAAAATGCAATATCCAAAAAACCATTTATATCCTTACCTACCTTCCTCTTTATCACTTTAACCTTGAATAGATGCATTAAAGATATAATATATCTAAAATTATGTATATGATACCTCTTTTTCCCCACTATATAAACAACTTTAGCAGTAAAATGAAATAGTGAGATTCACAATGATCCAATAGGCTAAATTAATCCCACAAACTGGCTTCTCATCATGATTACTACCTGAACTCCTATAGAAGTCCACTCAAGAAGGAGACTTTGAGCAGCATAGGTAGTATATATTATGGTTAAGAAAGTTCAAATAGATTACTATTCTATGCTTTGTATAATGATTAAGTCCAGATGGCCAGACATAGAGATGAATGTTTCATGCGAAGTAACAACACACACTAATAGTACATGTCATAGTTATAACAACATAATGTATTCAAGGGTATCTATCTATATGAATCCTTCAGTATGTTTAATGAAATATACATACCAATATTAAACTCAACCAGTTCCACATTTTCTCACCTAGTGAATATGTAATGAACAATACTCGATACATCCTCGGCTATCACCAACTATGAATGGCAGTCATAGACTTTCTGCCTTCCATATGTGAGCACTACCATGCCCAATATTTTAACCACCAAATATTTGCACTATACCATATGAAAAAAATGCAAGTTATTTTTTATAAAATAAAATAGTTACTATGCAACTACTACATAGTTACTAAGCATTGCCTATCTGTAGTGTTGAGTATTGGAAGGCCAACATACATCCTTGTATTTTCCCTTCTTATGGTGTCCTTTTAGCTCATTGCCTTTGATTCTATATATACTATTGTATATGTATTTTTGTAAATCTGATTTGAATACTGATTAATAGAGAATTCGTTTGGTAAGTGTGGATGTAGCCAATTTGGTGAGCCATGATAAATACTTGTGTTAATTTGTGCATTTGTATTCTTATTGTAGTTACTCCTTTTTTTTTTTTTTCTCCATAACTTCACAATTGGTATTAGAGAAGGTTGAACAATTGATTGAGAATTTGGGAAAGAATTTCCAAATCTATGGAAGATTCGAAGGTACAAAAAATGCTCAGGGAATAATTTTTGGATATGGAAGATACATATGCAATCGTTGTTGATTAAGAAAAATATTTCACTTGCACTTGGGGGAAAAACAAAGAAGCCTGCCACAACAAGTAATGAAGATTGGGAAACTCTTGATGAAAAGGCCAAGGAAACGAAATTTCTCTCACTAAATGATAATGTGCTATTCAATGTTGCATCCACTACAAATAAAGTCTTCATCATAAAGAAGCTATAGAAACTCAAGATGGGGGAAGGTGAATCCATGATAAACTACCTTAATGAATTTAATACCTTTATCATCCAAACAAATTCAGTTGGCATGACACAAGATGATGAGAGAAAGGTTGTCCTATTATTATGTTCTCTTCCAAAAAGATATGACGGAGTTGTAATAGCCATTAGTACTACAACATCAAGCTCAAAAAAGTTAGCCTTTGATGAAGTTTCAATGACTCTTCTCAGCGAAGACATAAGAAGAAAGAACATGGAGTCTTCAACCAGTGAAGCCTTAATGATGGTGAGTACCAAAATTAGGGAAATAAGTCATAATAGAGGCAGAAATAATCACAATGGGAGGTCCAAATCTATAAGAATATCGTAGTCCCGAGGTAGACAAGGTGATTTATAGTTTTGTGGGAAAGCTAGTCATCTCAAGAAGGATTGTAGAAAATAAAAGAAGACACAAGAAAGGGTGCTGGAAATTGAAGTGAACATAACTCATGATAAGGATGATAGTATTCTAGTATTATCAACAAGTGACACAAAATTAGATTCATGGGTAATTGATTCCGGTTCCTCCTTTCATGCCTCTTCTGACACGAAGGCCTTCACAAATTACCACGTAGGTAATTTTGGAAATGTATATTTGGGTGATAACAAGACTTGTGAAATTATTGGAAAAAGTGATGTTGTTTTACAGCTAGCTGGAGGAGTCAAATGGTTGCTAAGATAAGTTTGGCATGTTCCCAAATTGAAGAGAAATTTTATTTCTATAAGTCAGCTAAAAGCACAAGGTTTTCTCATAACTCTCACGGACACATGGAAAGTCACTATTTAGGTTCTTTGGTTATTGAAAAAGGAGACAAAGTTGGCAGCCTCTATATTGTAGAAACCATTGGTGAGGTAGGAGCTTCTATGATTGTTGTTGGGAGAGATGTGGCTCTTTGGCATAAAAGGTTAGGCTACATGAGAAAGAAAGGACTGAAGGTAGTGCTCAACTAAGAATAACTACTGGGTCTTCAATCTGCAGATTCGTAGTGTTGCAAACATTGTCTTCATGGGAAATAAAGACGGGTCAACTTCTTGAAGGATGGACACAATAAGAAGACAAAACCATTAGAATTAGTGCACTCTTATGTCTTTGCTCCTACAGAGGTAACCTCTTTAAGAGGCGCAAGCTATTTTTTTACTTTCCTTGATGATTGTACTAGGAAATTTTAGATTTATATGATTCTTAGAAAATCTGAAGTGTTTACAAAATTTAAAATTTTCAAAGCTCTTATTGAAAACCAAAGTGGTCACAAAATTAAATGTTTAAAAATGTATATTTGAGGTGAATTTTTCTTTTTGGGGTTTGATAATTTTTGTGCAGATTATGGTATTTGAAGGATTAGAGTTGTCCCATACACTCCTCAATAAAATGAGGCAGCGAAAAGACTCAATATAGCCATTCTTGAGAAAGCTCGGTGTATGCTTTCCAATGCCAATTTAGGTAATGAATTCTCGGCAGAAGCCTACAACACAACAATGTATTTGATCAACTCAAGTCCTTCACCATGATTAAATTTTGGTATTTTAGAAGAATAATGGATTGGAAAGAAGATTTCTTATTCACACCTCTGGGTATTCAGATGTGAATCTTTTGTACATGTCCCAAAGGAAAAGAGGACAAAGTTGGATTTCAAATCATAGAAAGGCATATTTATTGGTTATGGTGAGGATCAATTTGGGTTCATAATTTGGGATCCAGTTGTAAAAAATGTTATTAGAAGTTGAGATGTCATTTTCAATGAAAATACATTTTCACCTTTGCACATTCAAATGACTTGGTCCAAAGAATACATTCCAGCTGCAGTCTTGAGGAATGACAACTATTTCATCCATAATAACAGTAATTTGGGGAAATCTCCTCAAGATCAAGATATAGGAACTTATAATGTTGTCTTCATGCCCCCTATAAAAGTATTTGGGAAAACTATTGTTTACTTCAATTTCTCTAGAAGTTCACGGTCTCCCCTGTTTTCCTCACCAGTGAACTTGGCCCCCACAGATGAGGATTTCACATGCTCTGCAAAATACAACTCACACACTGCTTCTGGGGAGATAAGTAATGTCTCTGCCATGTGGGATGATGAGTAGGTCAGCTCATCATTAAGGTCACTATCGATGTGAATAACATTGCCTCTTGTTACCAGTTCACAGAGCAACGAAGGCATTCATTGGTTTTTTGATGAAGATGGGTTTAATTACCCACTAAACATAGGCTTGGTGACTGGCTCTCACAGTTCATGCAGCCTTATGAAATCTACAATCATTAAAACACAACCCAGTCATGGTGATTTTCCAGGGGGAGTTGGCTGATATTGGTATTGTTTTGCGCGGAATGGAATCTACAAATCATGATGCGTCTAAATAACATCACATGCCTAGAAACACTCCATTGGATGTTCAAAACACATGGGCCTTAGATGCTACATCGGTAGCATCTTCCTTCATGGACATTACACAGTCAACAGATGTAGCAAGTCATTCAAATCCATGCCAAATTTTCCTCATACGCACACACAGAGAAAGGAATATGTTTCTAAGGCACGGGCTCTGCAAAATAAAAATGATATTTCTTTGGGGAATAAAAAATCAACTACATTCAGAGGTGGAAACTTGCAGGGCCTGAGAGGTATTGAAACCAATACTATTAGGAATAGTGACACTATGAATTCAAGTCACTTTTCTAGATTGAGAAGGTCTACCAGACAATAAAAACTCCCTTCAAAATTCTCAGAATATGAGTTGTTGTTTGCTGAAGAGATAGAGCCAAATTTATTAATCTCTAACCAAGTTGAACCGGCTAATTATAAAGCCGCTTGTCAGAACAATAATAAGGGTAAATAGATGGTCTCTATGGAATAAGAAATGAGCTCACTTCAAGCCAATAAAACTTGGCATTTGGTCACTCTTGGACATCAAATCAAAGACCACTTAACAACAAGTGGGTTTATCGACTGAAAGATGAAGATGGAGGCAGTAAACCCTACAAGGTCATACCGGTAGTGAAAGAGTGTGATGAGAAAAAGAGGATTGATTTCAATTAAATATTCTCTCTAGTTGTCAAGATGAAAACAATCCAAATAATTTTTGGACTGGCAGCCATATGGGATCTTGAGTTGGAGCAGATTGATGTGAAGACTACATTTTTACATGGGCATTATGAATTAAATACATGCATTTATTAAAAGAAATTTCCTAATAGTGAGTTCTTCACTCTTCTTCTCTGCGTTGATGACATGTTGGTAGCCACTACTAGACCAAATATTATTCGTGAGTTGAAAGCTCACTTGGCAAACAAGTTTTCTATGAAGGACTTAGGGACAACCAAGAAGATTCTCAGTATGACAATCACCCGAGATAGAAGAAAGAAGGAGATAGGTTTATCAAAAAAATACTACATTGACAAAGTATTTGATAGATTTGGTATGGTTGACGCAAAGTTTTTTTCTACTCCCCTTGCTTCACACTTCTATTTATCTTCTGATTTGTGTCCGCAAACACAAGAGGATAAGGATTTTATGGAAATAGTTTCCTACAAATTAGTAGTTGGTACCATTATGTATGTTATGGTTTCTACACATCCCGACATTTCTCATGCGGTGGGAGTTGTGAATAGATTCATGAGCAATCTCAGGAAGACTCATTGAGAAGTTATTAAATGGGTATTGAAATATCTAAAAGGCACTTTAGATTATTGCCTATGTTTTAGTGGCAATAATGTATAGTTTCAAGGATTTACTGATTTTGATCTTTCCAAAGATTTGGATAAACAAAGGTCTACTACTGGTTATACCTTCATGTTTGTTGGGGCTTCCATTTGTTGGGCCTTAAGGATGCAACAGTCCATTGCTCTTTCTTCTGCCGAAGCTGAATATATGACACTTTTTGAAGGTGCTAGGGAGCAGATTTGGTTACAACATTTTTTAATGATTTAAAATATCAACAAAGTGATTATGTTATTTTTTGTGATAGTCATAGTGCTATTTTATGGCTCACAATCACTCATCTTAGTGTTGTTCGAAACATGTTGATATTCATGCTCATTTTGTGTGACATATGGTTGAAGAGGGCAAATGAAAAGTTGTTAAAATTGACACAAAGGTCAATCTGGCAGACATCTTGACCACGGTTGTTCCCAAAGAGAAGTTTGAATGTGCTAGGACTTCTCTTGGGCCTGTGAAAAAGAAGTAGATCAATATTTAGAGCAAGGGAATGTCTAGTCATCTGTGATATCCATTAACTTTTGGTGGGAATTTGTTGAGTCTTGGAAGGCTAATAGACATCCTTGTCATTTCCTTCCTTATGGTGTCCTTTCAACTGATTGCATTTGTTGTTATATATTTTTTGTATATGTATCTTTGTAAATCTAATTTGATTACTGATTGATAGAGAATTCTTTTGCGTAGTATGGATGTAGCCAATTTGGTGAACCACCATAAATACTTGTGTTAATTTGTGCAATTGTATTCTTATTGTGGTTACTCCTTTTTTTTTTCATTTCTCCATAACTATACACGCGGGAGCATTTGCGCATTGTCAAATTGACAATTTCTTCTTCCATTCACTATTCCCAATGGGACGTTCTCTTCTCAACACTGACTCTCGCATGTTCCCCTTGGCATTAAATATTTAATTTGACCTCAAGTTCACATATTTTCAAACTTGCATAAACATTGTTGAATCTTCCTTTTTTAATGTGGTTCCACGCTGCCAAATTCACTTTCTATGTTGTGTTTACAATAGCCTACAAATCTAGCTTTGCATACATAAAGGCACCTTCAACATGGATGCCATATAGTGGCTTGATTTGCATATGGAATTTTCTATTTTTATTATATTGTGCTCACTAATAGAGAAATCTTTTCCATCTCGGTCAAACTGAACCATATCACTTTATATATACAATATTTTGTGGACCATACTGCTCAATGGAAGAGACACAGAATATGATAGGAGACTATCATGCGCCCACCATGGATTTCATAGGTATAGAATCCAAGTATGCTCTAATACTATATAAAAGTGCAAAAGCATAAAACTGAATTGATTGACTCAAAACTCAACATGCATTGGATGGTTCTTACAATTCAATAGAGAGGCTATTTAAAGCCATTAGTTCCATTATAAAACTAAGTACAAGAATAACTTTACAATACCTAACTATTCATCTAATTTATTTTATTTAATCCAAAGCTACAAAACTAACCTAATTAATGTAATAAGTCTAACAATACATAACCAAACTCTCTCTTTGTTTTTTCCATTTTAAATAGAATTTTCAAAACAAGATACTTTTAATAAGTTATAATGCTTATTTCAAAAATATAATCAATATGCTTAAATAAAATAACATTCCCCTTTTCAAATGAATTAAGAACACAACGTAATTTTGAAAGAGCTTCCTTTAACACATCAAGTAAAATACACAAATATAATTACTTTAAAACACCCAATACAATGTGCATTTACATGTCCAATACATATAAGTTGATTTAGATCAATGATCAATTGGATATTAGTTTAACATATTTTTCATATCACATACTCATACTATATACAAAATAGGATAGGTTTGTAATATTCAAATAAGCAATGTATACCATGTCTAATTAATCACTATTGGGATTTTACTTATCATACATGCTAATGTGAAACATTACTTATATCTATTCAACATGTAACAATAATCAAACATAATAAAATAAACCAATCGACATTTATTATCAATAATTTAATAATCATCCATTAATGATATATTTTTAATAACACTATAACACATAACTGTGTTTTTTTTTTATGATAGTTGATTGTTTATTATCTAGATATTTTTCTCCACTAACTTTTCATATTCCATGAGAAACAACTGCATATTTAAAATAGCTTCTCATTGTTCACATTATATAGCTTTCTATTAAAAAGACTTAATTAAAAATTGCTTCTAAAATAACTCATTCCCATGCTTAGGAATAAAGGGTCCGTTTGGTGCGAAGCATTAACCTAGAATAAGCATTAGTTAATGCTAGAATAATTTAATTCTCTATTTGGGCCATTTTTTGAATTCTGGAATTAAAAAACTAATCCCCATTTTGGGGCTTATGCTTGCATTAGTTAATTCTAAAAAAAAGCTGGAATTCATTTCTTATTCAAGAATAAGAAATTTATGGATTCAAAATTTATGTTTTTTATTAATTTTTTTTTAAATTTTTTTTTTTTTGAAATCTTTTTTTAATCTTTTTTTTTTTTTTAATGTGGGTATGTATATATATACACATG
>MU224581.1:386154-407855 GCA_018584345.1 Thuja plicata | reverse complement strand
ACATGTGTGTATATATACACACATGTGTATATATGTGTATACATGTGTATATATACACGTGTGTGTATATACATGTGTGTGTATATACACACATGTGTATATACATGTGTGTGTATATACATGTACACATGTGTATATACACATATGTATATACACACACATGTGTATACATGTGTATATACACATGTGTGTATATACATGTGTGTGTATATACACACACATGTATATACATGTGTGTGTATATACACATGTATATGTGTGTATATGTGTATGTGTATATATGTACACAAGTTAAAAATACATATTCAAATTAATTAAAAAATTAAAAAATAATCCTTATTCCAATTTTACAATATGGGATCGAAACGGAGAATAGCTTATTCCACCTTTCATTTTTAGAATTAACTAATTCGAGAATAGGCCCTTATTCTGGAATAGGCCTATTCTGGATAAGTTAATGCCATGCACCAAACGGGCCCTAAGCGTAGATAGGAACTCAATTCTCACCGTGGAGGGGAATTATTTTAGCATCTTCCTCCATCAAATGAATGTGCAATGGTTATTTCAATTATAATTTATATATAATATTTTATAAATTTAAACAAAATTTATAAAATTTTATAAATTTAAATCTAATGAATATGGAATATCAAATCTAATGAATTCAATGTCAAATAGATCACCTAATTAGAAATATGAGGATTGGTGTGTTTCATGAACTTTGGCCTTTTATTCAAATTCTACATAAAAGTTGTTCTTGATTATGCCAATTTGTTTTTATGTTTATGTACAACTGCTATCTGTATAACTTATTTTTTCTCTAGACTATTTGCTTTACTTCGTTAGACTATTTGCATAGTTGTATCAATTGTTGTTTTATGATGTCTCTTCGTTATTGTTATTGTATATTGTTAGGTACTGGATATTGTATAATCTTATCTTCTTCTCTCGCAGTTCTTCTTGAACTGCTATTCTTTCCTATGTAACCTGTCTTTTTTTCAATTAAAATAAATAAAATTAATAAGAAGATTAGTATTAATTTTAAAGGTATTTTATTCAAAAATATATACATTGAAGTGTGTATTGATCGTTATTAATTAATATGAGGTCTTGATATCACATAAAAACTGTGTACTAGTCATTTACAAGACTTGATACGAAATTAGATGGCAAGTCTTGACACAAGTCATTGTAGTTGATGAAATTTCATACACAAGTTTTTTGTGTATTACTTGTTTACAATTCACTTTTTTGGGCCCGTTTGGACGCAGGCATACGGAATGCCGGATATAGTCAATTCTGGAATATGCTGCAATTCTAGAATATCATATCCTCAAAATCATATCCAGAATATGTGTTCGACCTGTTTGGACGCACCTGAAAGATGACCGAGAAGATGTATTTTCCCCAACCGTTTGTTATTTTGTTTTCTCTATTATTGCAATTTAGGATAATGGAAATCACTCCATGAGTATGAAGGCCTGGTATTCATGGAGTGAGTTAGTCTAACTTGTATTATATGCTTCTAATCAAACACATGCAGAACCGCACAGGGTAAGTGAGATCACAGTCAGAATAGTGGGAAAGTGTAATGAAACGGCAGGCTAAAGTATAGCAGTGGTTAATTTGTCCAATGAAGAGTGGATTTTAGGTTTGGAAACATGTTAACATATTGGATGAATGGTGATTTGATCATCAATTCGTTGTAGGATCGTGTGGAAACAATAGATTGAGGAAGCCCTAGTTGATAGGGGTTTGAAGACACCAATTGGGGATACTGGTGTTGCAGGGCCCGTGAGACAAATTGCCTTTGGATTCGGGTGATTGGAGACATAATAAGTCACTGTCCGAGAGTTGGAAGTGCCAGGTGGAGCTTCGAACCAGATGCAGGAAGATGCAGCTTCGAACCAGAGAGGGCTTCCAACAAACACGCGATGTAATAATAACCGTTGCGGATGTCAAAACAAGGTAATAAAGTGGATGTCAAAAATCATAAAACCCACGCGGACCCGACGACATTTTCAAAATTGGCATTTGGAAACTGGAATGCAAGCCTGATATTCCAATTCCACCTTTTCAAGTGGAAGATGATATGCCCATTTTTTGGGTAGAATTGGAATATCGAAATTCCAATTCCATCCTTCAATGTTGCACACAAACAGTGGAGACCGTATTCGGAAATCGATATTCCGGTATATCTGCCGATATGCTTGCGTCCAAACAGGCCCTTAAAGTGTACCTAGAACCACCGTCTGATACCCCCTCAATCTTAGTAATAAATTAGTATGCTATCTCTCTTCTATTTAGAAAATCTGAAGGTTGAAAAGTAGACCACTCCTTTAACTGACTTTTATACCATAGTAAAAAGATGTCAGTGGGCAAGGGACTGTTAACTTTTTCCCCTAGACGGTATAAAGATGTCAGTGGGCAAGTGACTGTTAACCTTTTCCGCTATCGTCTAGGTTTCGAAGTCAAAAGTATTATGACAATGAAAATGGGCTGCGCTGAAGAAATAAAGGAAGGCTGTCAAATTGGTGAGACTTCTGGTTGCATTATCGGTTTCTTCTTTAGTTTTGGGAGAGTTGCATATGGGTTGCTTCCAATTATAGTGATTGGGGCAGATGTGTGGAGCGCATTCAGGAAAAAGAAGCATTGGATTCCAGCTGACTCTCTGGTTCTCGGTGCTCTTGCTCTTCAATTTCTCGCAATCCTTAAAATCTCTTTTGATTTTTCTGGCGACGTGAAGCTTAACAAGTACCACTATTATACCCTAGATAAGTGTGATGTTTTACATACTTTTGCTAATGATGGGATCCACGTTCTAAGTGGGAGAGTGAGCGTTTGTGTGTTAATGGGGTGTTTGTTGCCGGGAGTTGCGCGCCCTCTTTCCGCATCTTTGTGGTCTGACATGGCCGCCCTTATCATCAGCTCTTCAATCTTTCTATTCCTAATTTCTGACTAAGCACAAACGCTACAGTCGGTATTTCAATTTAAATACCATTGCGGACTAGGTATGCGCCAATTTTATTTGATGAAATTGGCAAACGGCATAATAATAATGTCAATTATATTTCTGGGTCTTATTTTGGGTTCTGCTGCTCTGGCCTCTGTCACTATTCCTCAAATTTTCTCTCCTAAAATACCAACAATTTTTCCTCCTCCGAATGTCCATACACAATTTAAATGGGAAAAGGTGGAAGAAGAAGTAACCAAATCATGGATTGTGGTTCGCACTTCTGATCCACAGTATATAATCGCTAGATCATGTCTCACTTCATCCGTAGCGCTAGTTATTACCGCTTGCAATGGAGTTTTGGTCTGTCAAATGTTGGTCTTTGGAAAAGATTCTCGGTGGAGTCTTTTGACTGCTATTGAGGGCGGCCTCCGCTGTGTGGTCATCGTGATGGGTTCCCTTGTCATATACTGGAGATGCATTGCACAAGTGGTGTACTACCCAAAAAGTTTTGAATGGAGGTGTGCTAGTTTCTTACAATATTTTCAAATTGAGGATTTCTGGAAAAGTCATTTATTGGGGTTGATGGGTAGCTCCAGACGTCAGGGGAAACATGGAAGAAGTTGCCTACTAAAAATGATCCTAAAGCTGTGCAGGGTCGTCAGATTGCATAAGTTATTACGTGTGCTTTATTGGCTTCAGATGTTCTCCGTCCTGTTCAGCAAACTTTGTTGTTTGTTGTCACAGTTGTTTCTATCCAACAAATATTTTGGCAAACTTGTCATGGGTTCAGCATATGAAGAACTTTCCAATTTATATAGATCAGCAAGTCTATTAAGAGAATCTTCAGACTTCAATACATACTTCAGAGCATTGGTAAATAGGCAGGGCGAAATTCTGCTATATTGTGGATAGCCAATAGAAAATTCATTGGGCAAGTAAAGAATTGGATGGAAAAGGGAGAAGAAGAAGGGAAACAGTGTGGGGACATGATATTTTTACTTATGGAAAAGCCTTCGCCAGATTTCTGTGGTGAAATATGTATGAGACCCCGAAATGATCTTCTCAACAGATTGCAAGTGGAAAGAGAGTTGGATGTCCGCAAGTGCTCTTGGAAAATGACAGCAATCTCAATAATTGCTTTCATCATTGAACTTTCTGCATTTAGCAATGACGAGGCCGAGACCATAATTATGCTAAACAGAGGTTTTGAAGCATGCTCTCAAGCATGGAATATCATTCAGGTCGTGGAAAACAATGCCAGTGAAACAGTTGAACCTAGCATAACAGCTGATGAGATCTTCAAAACCCTAGTGAAGAGGCACAGATGGCTTGAATTTAGTCTTCCTCTTACCAGACCAGTTGAGAGGTCGCCAGCAGCCGCAAAAGCAGCGATCCAGAATCTTGTTGAGAAAGGCAAAGAAAAAGCCAATCGGTATTGCTCAAGCAAGCCCGGTGAGGCAATTGCAGGTTACAGCCTTTACAGGATAGGAAGGTTAAGCATGGATCAAGAGCATCAGTTTAATAGTGTGCGTGAAATTTCTGATAGAATGTGTAGAATGTTGGCGGATGTGATAGGTTCCTCCTCCTCGATTAAGACCTCACTGGCAAGAGAAGAAACTCCTGCACTTAGAAGGTATCTCACTTTTCAAACTGGATAGGCAGTGATTTCTATTTTTCTACTGTCGAACATGAGTGGATTTATCATGTTTACTGCCTGTATATATTGACTGAATCCATTATTACATTTGAAATAAGTTTCTCTCTTTATTAAAGTCCCTATACTGTGTAGATCAAATAACACAATGCAAGTTATAAAATTATGGCGTTGTCAACCATTTTACTGGGAAAGTCCGACTTGAAGTTTGTTTTCCTTGTAATCATAAAACCATATCTAACAAGGATGTTTTTTTTTTCTAATTTTATAATAATCTTCTAATAAGAAATGATCCCAAAGATTCTCAAATGCATAAACAACGGTTTCTTATCCAAGCATACCTTTTTGGTCAAATTTTGAATGATTAAATATTTTGTCGCATTAATTGTTTCTCTTCATAATTGTTTTAAGATTACAAATTCTGAACATTGCTTTAACTTTATTTTTTTATTTATCCTATTCAGTTGTTTACAAATTTCAACTATTGTGGATATATCGTAATAGAAATTAAAAGAGACTCTCGTAATAGAAATTAAAAGAGACTCTCTAATAGGAAATTTGTAAAAGTTTTCACTATCTTTAGTACACAAAAATGACAATATGTAATTTCTTAAATATAACTCATAAATGAACATAGATAAAGTTTCTTTTTCTTTTGTTTCATAAATTAATTATTGTTAATCAATAGGATACAACATCTTATAATATTTCAAAAACATCTTATAATATTTCATTTTTTCTTTGAATCTTTGTATGTGAGGCGCCTAATCCACTCTCACCTTCTCATTCAATTATTCTCATGAACTTTCATGCAATAAGACACACATTTAATATTTAGAAAAACCAACAAACCAACTTTATTGTCGTTCCTCTCCTTCTATCCAACCTTGTTCTTCCATCAAAACAACATCTTCCCTTTAAGAATGATAAAGAATATGACCTGATATCTAGAAAATCTTTGGGATACACAAGCTATAAATTCTTCCTATGACCTAGTCAAAACTTCACCTTTTTATCATAAGCCACTTTTAAAAAAATTGCAAAAATTCAATGTTCTATCCTTTGAAAAACCTATCGAGATAGTTTCATTAATTGAGGATATTTATGCTAACACAATTGAAATTTGAGATTACATTTCTTGTTTTTATAATTTCGTCCATATTTCATCACGGTTGGTATTAACTCTATGGACATCAAATGTACACTCATTGATATAGATATCAATCTTAATGTTTGTAGGCTTAACTTTCTAAAATACATCCAAATTGATACTTCTAATCTCACTTCTACCGATTTTCTCTAAAAGGTTTCAATAACATTAGATCAGATCATCTAGGACTATTACTTCACCCATCTCATAACTCATATTACTCTTCCCATATTTGTCTATTTTATGGTCTAGAGTTTTTCTTATAATCCTCTTAGTCAAACAATGGATTGGTGTTATGGGGCTGATATTAACTACTCTCCACCAATTTGTAATATTTATAAGTGGAGATAAGAGTTTCACGATTAAAGTAGATAGTCATCCCTTTCATTATTGTCAAATTGTTTGTTCTAGGTTTTCTAATCTATTGCAAACACAGGACAAAAACAATAATTTTTCCATTTTCTTAAACATATTTGCATACAAATATAATGATTTTACACTTGTTTCACTATATAATTAGAATTTTTCTATTAATTTAATCTTATATGTGATTATATTATTTGTAGTTTGATAGTCGCTTATTTGCCATAATTTTAACATTACTCTTATTTTAAAAATCAGAATGTAATATTTATATATTTAATTAAAAAATATATTAAAAAGCTATAGTCAATAGACTGCCAAGAAAAAGGTATCAACCAATACAACAACCTTGCAAACCAAAACTTAGATATTTACATTTGGCTTTACTCAAAAGAACTATGCAGTCGTCACGTGTACACAAAGTCACATTTTATTGGTGTGCTAATGTGGCATCACATGATTTATAGTAAATATGCTTCTAGTATTATATTATGTGCAATTATTTAACATCATCAACATCTCAGATCGTACTTCATGATCCATCATCGGGATGAGAAGAGAGTTCAACGAATAGAAAAAAATGATCATCCTGACAATGGATCATCAAGTACGATCTAAAATGTTGATGATGTTAAAAAATTTCACACAATATGATTCCAAAAGCATATTAACTATACTGATATGGATAGTAGAAATCTTCCATCACATGATTTGTTTCTTTTTAGATCTAAGAAATACTTTTCATTCAATTATAAGTACTCATTCTCAACAATAATAATTTTAAAGTCAACTATTAGTAAAATATTGTCAAAAATATTGAATATTTTATCAACAAGTACTAGGGAAGAGGACCTATTAGTTGAGCACCCTAACTTTGTGCTTCCTAAAATAATATGTGGAACTTTCAAATCACTCCCAATTTTTTATGACTTACTTGGCAAGTCCCCTACTTTAACCAAGGTTTTAGGGCCACATCTTCAAATATCATGCCACATCGACATGCTTTTTGCCAAGGTGTCAAAAATAGCTCCAAAAAGAAGTAAGACCAATGGTCGTGGAAAGGGGACACATATACATGTGTAGCTGATGTGACATCACATGATTAGTTTTTTTTAGAATAAGGAATACATTTCATTTAATTATTGGTAGTCATCATCATCAATTACAACTTTAAAGTCACACCATTATAAATATATATAGTAGATATTAAATCAACAAGTGTAGGTATTAAATCAACAAGTGTGAGTATTTAATTAACAAATGCTACCATAACCATTAGAACGTGCTTAGGTATTGAATCCTTCCCCCATCATAATTCTTAAAAGATACTCAAGTACAAATATTTTCCCCTACTTGTATGAATGAATGAAGGAATTTTAATGATGTCCATGGGACTAACAATCTAAGGGACCCAACGTAAAAACCTATCTAGATCATTTTCCTATTCTTTTTGATGTCATCTCTCCTATTATGAACTTTTATCATAAAACCAACAATTTTGTGCAGCCTTGCTTCATCAAAAAGATGGTTTGGATAACCCTCCTTTAATTTGTTCTCATACTGCCCATGGATATCTTTGTAAGTACTACATTTAAAAATAAAGTGTCATTCAGGTTCAACAACTCCTTTGTTATAGAAAGTTATACATATTCTTTCTTCCCAAATCTCCTTAAGAACTATCTATCCACCGAACATGAAAGAATAGATGGGAAAGGTCATTGTTGACGGACATGATACGATGCTTATAAATGCAATATACATTTTTATTTGTTGGCATTGGCATACATGCCTGAATAACTCATTTCTAACCAAATGAAAGTCGAATGAATTTTGGTTCATGTAGTTGATTCCTACAATTACTTACACTTGCTATATAATAAATTATTCAAATGAGCTAAATTAGAATTTGCATCCAAAATACAAACGTATACATTGGAATGTTTCCTCTCGTCTCATAAGAAATTGTGCACAATATCATTTTTTGTTTCCATCTATTGAATTGACTTGAGTGGGATTCACACTCTCTAGGGCTAGCCTTAAACATCACACACTAAGGAAGAAATTAAGCTTGCAAAAAGTAAGTCAACTTTGACTATTTAACACTATTTTGCCTAGAAATTAGTCATTAGAGTGTGATGTTTACAGCCGGGGGCTGTGTAGAACCAAATTGTCATCTAAAATATGACTAATCATAATTTCTAAGACACGTACACCATGATAGAATCTTACAACATAATATCAGGGTCATGAAGTCAAAATTCACAATGTGTTGCACAAATAAGTACTCATTTTCATTGTTAGTTTTGGTTGACGATGAGTATTACAAGAACCAGGAAGTAGAATTGAAATGATTGAAAAACATCGAATAAGATTCATTGTTAGTGTGTTTTTAATAGGAAGTTACAGATTTTTAATGTTATGCATCTTATTTTAGGGTGTGTGCTATTTTTAAAACTTTCATTTATTCATTTAAATGGTCTAAGTCTAAATCCTTCACTCTCTTTGACTATAGCATCAGTTTGCAAAACTATTAAAATACACTTCTTTCTATCAAAAATAATGAAATTTCTTAGGCCAAGATATTCCTCTTTGTATTTAATATTGATATTATTGCTAAGGTGGATGTGTCTGTTCCTAAGAATATGAATCAAGTCCCATAAAAATCTCTTTAGTAGTAAAATAAGCTTCAAGCTTTGGCAATGGCTAGATAAAATTTTCAAAAGAAGAAGAGTGTGTGAATTTAGAAATGTGGAGGCACAAGAAAACAAGAAATGGGATCCTCTAAGCTAGAAAACAAATTTAAAATAGTTAGCAAAGGGAATACTATAAATACCAAAGGACCTTGTAGGGTATTCTTTACATGCATAGGTAATTATTTTGTAATAGATTTGCTTAAAAGATATGGTTCATTTGCATTACAATAGCCTCGTATATGATTATCTATCTTACAGTAAGGAATCGATATACCCATCATAAAATGTGTCAATGTAAGTGACAAGTATGCTCCTTTGATGGTCCATTACCTATCTTCATATAGGTCGCATCTTTAGAAAACACTAGAATTGGTGAGTAGAATGTTTTTGTAGATATTTTAGTACAAAGGAAAGATAGTGAAGAAAGTAAGATAGTATCTAAGGATGTTATCATTAATTTTAAAAAATCTGAAACTAAGTTAGATTCATTTGTTGGAGCCCTCGGTTACGATGTTACATTTGGAATGTGTTGGTTAACTAATCATAGATCTAGTGTGAATATTTTAAGAAAGGTGGTGCAATGTAAAGTTGACAATAGGAGATTTTGAGTCAAAATTTAAGATATTCAAATCTATAACTATAAAAATAATATTTGCAAATAATGGAGAGAAGGGAATCTATGTGAAATTAAAAAAACAAGACCTTATCTCTAACCAAGTAACTAATCCCTACATGAGTATAAGATGAAGAGGGTTCATATGCAAAATGAGTACTAATCATGTTATCAATTTTGACTATTGTGTTCAAGATATTATGTCAAAAGATTCCACCATGGTGCACATCTCTAAGAAATTTATGACGCGAGTCACATTTTAAAAAGATTACAACAACTACATGATATACTCTAAGAGGGATAAGGTCCTAAGAGATTTAGACTAGGCTATTTGAAAAATGTTGGATGCTAATCCATCTTGGAATTTGTGATCTTTTCAAGGTTTCTTTCTTGTGACTATGAGTCACCAGTTCATAATACTCATAGTTAACCAATATTGACAATAGGTACGTGTAGACACCTAATTTTGGTCAAGCAAAATCAAGCAAAGAACAAAGTGAGCAATCAAGAAAAATCATAAATTAATTGAATAATCAAAGCCTTTGGATTAATTAAATTAAAATAATCAAATGATTATGCAATTAATCTTAATCAAGTAATTGTATAGTTAAATCAAATTAAATCCAACCCCTTTAAGGGTGCACATGGCTAAAACAAATTAATTAAATTAATTAATTAATCCTCATTTATTCTCAACCACCACATGGGACAAAAGAAAATCAACCAATGGGAATGAAGGAATGAGCTCACATGGATCACTCAAGAGGCTTTGCTATCTCAACCATCCAATTTGCCTTTTCTATCTTAACCATCCATTTTGTACCAATATTTTAAACCATTAACCTACCTCATATCTAGTCATGGTTAACCTAACTCTACCCCCTACCCTTGGGAAATCCTTTAAATAGCATACATTTTAAGAGAAACTTACCAATTTATTTGCATCATTTAGAGCATCCTTACTATAGGCATTTGAATTCATGATCATAGCTTTTCATTGTTGAATTGGCATAATAGAGATTTAAATGAAACATTTTAGTGAAATTGAGCTAAATAGGGCATAATTGCATCATTTAGATCTTCATTTTCTCATTCTAGAACTATAACTAATGGATACTTAAGCCGAGGACATATTATTAGCTTTTCTAGATGGAGAGCCATGGAATGCTTATTGTTGATGTTTTCAATTCAATTAGCTTAAATTGACAGATTTTATGTTGAATGATATTGCAAACTAATTTCATGAAGATATATTGTGTATATATACAGTACTAATCCCTTACACATGCAATCAATTTTGACTATTCTATTTGATATTATGTGAAAATATTCTATAATGATCTACATCTCTTTGAAATTTACAATTGGATTCATGCTTTAGATAGGTTATAGGTAGAACCTAATCACACTTCAATTTGTAATGCTCGAATTCATTGAATATTAACGTCACAATAAGCAGTAGCTCTTGTAAAGCATGTTATCAAATAAGATGAAGTTATCATCCAACCCATTAAGCATGCTACAAAATTTTATAGTTCAATTTAATATGTAGTCTACATCTCCTATAAATTTATGATGGAAGACAAATTTCAACATCCAAGAAGTGGCAGCCATTTAGGCTTATGTCATTGCTACAAATGGAAGTAATATATGAGAATGGATATGTTTACTATTTTGCTACAAATTTTGCTTATAAGATAGGACTACTAAATGGGAATGGAGATGCTTCCATGTCCAACACAATTCCTTTGTATTGATTCTAAATGAGAATGAAGAAATTTGTGTCCTATACAAATTTTATTTAAGCAAAGAATTTTTTTTTGTTACCATGTGAAGATGATAAGAAAAATCATGGGAAGATGATAAGTAAGAGTTCTATGAAAGGAGATAGTGGAAATACATTATTAAAAAGTATAATGAGATTATAAGAAAGAGAAGAATGTGAAATAAGAACATAAACGCATGGGATGATAACAAATTGGAAGAGTAACATTGAGAATGGTGCATGTTAAAAAGAAGAATAGATGCAAAATACTAGGTGGAGAAGCCAGTACATGCTCACCCAAACTTTTCACTTTCCAAAATCCTATGTGGATATTTTAAATTACTCTCAATTTTTCATAGCAATTTACTTGTCAAGTTCCCTACTTAAAAATAAAATTTCAAGTCCACATGTTTAAACATGATGCCACATTAGCATGTTTTTTATTGTAAAGTTGTCCAAAACAATCCCAAAAAGTGATAAGATCAATAGGTGTGCACTAAGTCATGTTTAATGGTGCGTTGATGTGGCACCAAAATTTAGAGGCATCTTTTTAAGAATATGCATTGATGAAACATTTTTAGTGCACCACTATAAAGTCTATTTTGTCTGCCTACTATAATATGTATTGGCTTGTCTCCCCTAAATAGACACATACATACACAATAAATAAAAATAAAAAATCATTTTCTCTTAATTTAACTTATCTCAATACTTCAACCATTGTTAACTAACCCAACCAATTCTTCGTCTTTTTGGAAAAAAAAAACTTTTAATGTGATTCTTCGATGCATAATTTCAAATTACTTACACTATTATCCTCTAGACCTGGAAAAAGGAAAGAAACACAAAAGGTGCTCACCATTGAATCTGTTTGATTTCCATGTTTAAGAAAAACAAGGGAGTGGGCTACTTCGATAATCTTATAAATAAAACTGAAGAAAATCGAAAACTTTACTGCCGTATACAGATTGAGTTCTGAGGGAGCGAGAAAAATAGCAAATACTTACGACGATCTCGATTGCACAGCCGGAAATGAAAGCGAAGGTCTGTGTTTCTTTCGAGATTGTTTCCTCATGACTTCGTAATACTGACAATGACTAGTAACCCCTGAAATCCCCTGTGAAATGACACAAAGTTACGAACAAACCGCTGGAACACCCTGCGAAATGACACAAACTTACAATGGAACCCCTTAAACACGGTATCAATTTTAACTATTCAGTAGAAATTTAGGATGGGACTCATGTTTTAGACAGCGACATAAAAACATCACATGCATGACTTAAAGCACGCTGGATGCCAATCCTTTTTTGGAGGTCTCTGGTTATATTTCGTCTCCTTCCTTGTGACTACGACTCACAATTTCGTATTACTCGTAGTCAACTAATACTGACAATGAGCACTATATCTCATGGTCTACATATATAACAAATTTCAAACTGGGACCACGTCTTAGACAGCCTTATCCCCCTTACGTCATTTTAACAATGATTTGCCGTGTCCGGTGCAAAATTCTTATGAGAGGATAAGACATCTATAAACGGAAATGGTGCAGAGTTTCTGTCGAGATGGAAACAATTCACTGTTTCCAATAATCGGTCCACACTGTCCTTTTTAATTTAATGGCAAGATGACCGAACATGCATGTATGCCGAAATTAAAGCAGACCCTTGGTTTTAAAATTTAAAATAATGTAAAATTATGATCGATTTGTGTAGTTATCAAGCTACAAATAATATAGGCATATTTAAGACAAAGATAATATAAATTGTCAAATAAGTTAAAACAAGTCATAAAGATTATAGTGCTATATATTAAGCATTTTTTATTCAAAAATTCAAATGCATGATTAACATGTGAAGGGTCATTTTGAATGATATTTGATAGGTAGATTTGGCTATCAATTTATGATAGATATTCAATAGGAGGATACAGATTACCACAAAGATACCAAGAATTTCTGCAATATCTTTATCCATACATCTAGATCGAATTAGTTCAAATCCTTTAGACTCTTTATCTTCTTGGACTAAAGTACACTCCAACCTTGTCCTCCAGTTTTGAATCACAGTTTCTATTCCTCAAGTCAAACTATTAAAATTTTAATGTTATCTTGTCAATTTGCACACAAAACCACCTCAAACTAAACATCCAAGATATTATATCATAGGAAACTAGTACATAGTAACAATCGTCAATGGATAATGTCTAAAAGTTATAAACTCTTAGAAAAAAGACGTTTTAAAATTCATAACATCAATGAAAACCATCAAAATATTCTACTAATAAAGATAAATTAATAAAATATACATCTTTTAGGTGGCCAAAAGTACTATCGCACTATGCTTTGGCTTGTTTGAGAAGATGAGTTTGCACATTAAATTGTGTAAATAATTATTCTACTTCTACCAAGGTGGTAAGTATTTTGAATGTTGATAGATAAAGTGAAAAAACCCTGGAATATGAAATTGAAAAAGTTGTTTGCAAATTATCCAAATCTCAATTACTAACCCTTAAAGAATTTGATTGCAAGATCAACAAAAGAAAGAGAAAACCATAACACAAATAACACTAAATATATGTGGAGAAACCCTTAAGGGAAATAAATAAACCAAAAAAAGAGAGGCAAGTATATTACTGATCCAAATGCTACATAGCAATACACTTCTCTGAAGAACTCTATAGAATCCAACACACTTGGATACCTACATAGTTGAAAAAAACTTGACCCTTACCACTAGCTCAAGGCCCCAATATATAGAGACTTCTGGGAGTTAATACTATTGTGGTATCACAAAACAACAAGAAAAATAATCACTTCGAAAAATCTCATGCTTGAATCACAAAATGTATCCAATAATAGCCAATAAAAAAAAGCCCATATAGCATATGCAACCTACATTGGTCTAAAGTTGACTATTTCTAATGGCTTTAAGAAGGTTTGGCTCGAAAGTGAGTCTTTAAACATTATAAATTGCTTAAAAGGTAACATTCCTCGACTTGGAATTTTAAGTGTTTGATCATAGATAGAATGAATATGCATAATAACATTGAAGAATATTTCATATCACATGTTTTTTGGGAAGGCAAAAAGGTTGTCGATAGGTTTCCTAACATTGGTGTTGGAAAACCTAAAGATAAATGGTGGGGGTTTAATGAATTCATCCTCATCAATATCAAGTTGTTATTAGATGAATATTGCATATCTATTTATGTTGTTGGATTTCTAGGGAATGATGGATATGTTCTTTAAACTCATGTGAAGGAATTTATTGATATGTCATCTTCCCATTATGACCTATAAAGACAGGGTCCCACTGTACAAGGCATTTGGCATATTTTATTAGGCTAGTTTTATTTTCTGGGTGTTTAAAACTTCTATCTCTTGCAGGTCTCTATGCATTATGGGTGGCAATAGAAATAGAATTGAGGCCACTTCCTACCAGAAATGGAAAGAAAATCCTTTGGTTTAAACAAAATTATCCATGGGTAGCTTAAGGTTAAATCAAGTCATGAAAAAGCTTCACGAATGTGATCCAAAGGTCACTAAGACCTTTGTTGAGGGTTGGAATGAGGGTATCATCAATGTTTATGATTTTGAAATTGTTATCACTACGGAATTCATTGCTTAGGTCTTTGATACACGGGTAGGAAATATTTTAGGGAATAAAAATTATCTAATGAAGCCATGACCATTTTCTTCAAAGAATGAGAGTGACATAAGATGAAGAGAATGACAGATGAGGGCTATGATAGAGGTGCCAACAAACCTCTATGTGTGGAAGAGGTAATTATGCATTACCTAACTCTTCATGGTTAGTTTAACAATATTTTTAACTACCATTTTATGAGTTTGAATCATTTCTGCCAAGAAAAATATGTTTCCTTGTCTTTTTATCCTTTCTCATATTTACATTATGACCTTAAGATACATTGCAAAAACTTCTATATGTTGGATCTCCATGAGGACCTTATCCTACTCATTATGGACACATGAAGGTGATTTATATTCAAAATAATCTCTCTATTTCACCCTCCCCCATGCTAGGGTTTTGGTCACTAGTTGCCTTATTGTCTTACTCTGCACCTGAAGAAGAACAGTTCTTATGAGAGGATTCCAACATGGAGGATGTAGGGTTCTCTGGAATAATATATTCCTCAGGGTCATTCTCTTATTCTTCTTGAATTGCCTGGTTGGGTGGCTCACCTTGAAGTTGCACATGATGTGCCACTATGAATTCAACCCAACCCATGGGTGAAACATCTCGCAATGACCGTTCCACAACAAGTTTAATTAACCATGGTGGGTTACAACATTTTTCCTTCCCTTCTTGACCTCTTCTAAACTCAAATTTAACAAGGAATAATGAAAATTGGGAACATTGACCATGTGTCCATGTTGTAAATGGCCGAGCCACTTAAAATGCACTGGATGTAAATATGAAAACTTCCCTTCACAGGTTAAATACATGATAATGTGTACCACAAGATGTGGGTATTCACTTGGAACAAAAAATCTTTGTGCTCTTTATTTTCTTGTTTCCAATCTGGGGTCTGTAGGAATGGTGAATTTTGCCCATGCTAACCTTGCGTCGTGCCCGTGTGGAAATGCTTTGCCAATGGCGGGAAGCCCTAAAAATTATGAAACATAAGATACTTCTGAGGATCTCCAATGATATCGCTTCATCATATCTAGTCAGTTGAACAAAATAAGTAAGGGGGTGAACACACAATAGTGGGTTACACTTTTTTGCCTAAACAAACATTGAAGTCTACATTTTGAAAAAAACATTTTAGATTCAGATGCATATTGTCGTTAAACTATTTGAAATTGGAAGATGAAGTAAACTAGAGTCTTTTAGGATTTTATGTCTAGATTCTAAATATCTTTTTTTTCTTTATTTTTTTAATTGATTTGAATGTTTTTTTTTTCTCCCACGAAAACAGCTATGTTGTTGAAAATGTCATTTTCAAAAAGTTACATTGACTTCATAGAGAATAACTTTTGTTCTAAAATAGATATCAATGCGATTATTTCAAATTTGGTTTTGTAACATCCATACGAAGGGAATGCAACTGGTTTAATGATTTTATCATTATTATTGCATTTTTTATGAACGTTTGAAGTAGAGTAAACTGTAATTTTGACATACCTTGACTGCATAGCTTATAACTTATTGTGTATTTATCAAAATTCAAATTTTTTTTTGATAGAAAGTAAACTTGAAGCCAGAGGCCACTGTTATTTTTCAAAAAAAAAATTCTGTTTTCTACTATTTTTCATTGAATGTCAAACTTGGAGGTTTATATTCGATAAAAAACCTACATTCGATGCACGTCAAAAAACATAGACCTAATTAATTCAAAAAATGTCAAATCTATATTCATTAGAAAGCTCATTCAGAGTACTTGTGCGATGTGAACGGACATCTCATTATTCTTCCATTTGAGCCCTACGCTTGAGCTCCAAAGCCATGAAAACTACATATTTATGTCAACCTTTTCAAATGGCCTATAACTAGGGACTTTCAATAGAAACTACTTTTCATAGAAAGTAGTTTCGATCGAAACTATTTAGTTTTGATCAAAACTACTTTCTATCAAAATTAATTTCATGATTTGGCGTTTGTTAACCATTTACAAAAGTACTTTCAATAGAAAGTCATCAGTTTCGATAGAAAGTTAGAGATGACTTTCGATAGAAACCTATGTCGGGCTATTTAGTGCCATTTTGGGTTCAGAATGATTACATATAAATAAATATATGTTTTTATCATCTTATTAATTTGAAAGTTGCAAGATAATTCACTTATTGGAAAAGGAGGACTTTTGAAATTGAATTTTTTGAAATTTTGTCAAAATTTAGTGGAACAATTTTGCAACTTGTGATGGGAAATAAAAAAGAGAAGGCTAAATAAGAGTACACCACATTATTCAGAAGAGACTGAACAAAGACTATGTGAAGAAGCTCGGGAAAGATATTATCATAAGAAACAAGGTACATGTCTATATCTCTTTATCTCTCTCTTTGTCCATATTTTAAGTTGATGGTTATGACTTGACTTAATGAAACATGTAAGCATGATATTGCAATACCTATTTAGAACTAATTTGATAAAGAAGACCTAATTAGACATATTAGGACATAATAAGACCTAAGACCCTAAACCCTACCTAATTAGACCTAAGACCCTCAACCTTAAACCTTAAACCCTAAACCCTACCTAATTAGACCTAAGACCCTAAACTCTAAACCCTAAACCCTAGACACCCTACCTAATTAGACCTAGATTAGGACATAATTAGACCTAAGACCTAATTAGACCTTATTAGCCCTAAGACCTAATTAGAGATCTATTAGGACCTATATTAAGACCTAATACATGTGCTCATAATAGTCCTAAATTAATAGGAACTAAATTATGACGTAATTTGTTATTTAGTAATAAGACGTAAGAGTACCCCTTAAGACCAAATACTTAAGACTAATTAGTGCATAAATAATTTAAGACCTAATTAGACCTTTAATACGACTAATTAATACCTAATATGAGTAATAGACCTACTAGTTCCTAATATTAGCAATAGGACCCGCTTAGATCCAATTAGACCCTTTAGGACCTAATTAGATCCAATTAGAACCTTTACGACCTAATTATATCCAATTAGAAGGTATTAGTACCTAATTAGATCCAATTAAACCCTTTAGGACCTAATTAGAACCAATTAGACCTATCGGGACCTCTGATAGGTTATATGACCCCTTAAGACCCCATTAGACCCACTTAGACCAACTTAGACCCTTGATTATACCTATTAGACCTTATTGTACCTATTAGGACCCACTTAGATCCAATTAGACCCTTTAGGACCTAATTAGATCTAATTAGATCCAATTAGACCCTTTAGGACCTAATTAGACACAATTAGAGCCAATTAGACCCTTTGTTACATAATTAGATCCAGTTAGACCCTTTAGGACCTAATTAGACCCATTAGGACCTTATTATTATTAGATCTAATTAGACCCTTTAGGACCTAATTAGATCCATTATGACCTAATTAGATCCAATTAGGACCTAACTAGACCCTTTATAACCTAATTAAACCCTTTAGGACGTAATTAGATTCAATTAGACCCTTTAGGACCTAATTAGATCCAATTAGACCATTTAGGACCCAATTAGACACAATTAAGCCAATTAGACCCTTTAGGACCTAATTACATCCAATTAGACCCTTTAGGACCTAATTAGATCCAATTAGGACCTAATTAGACCCTTTACAACCTAATTAGACCCTTTAGGACCGAATTAGATCCTTTATAACCTAATTAGACCCTTTAGGACCTAATTAGACACAATTTGATCCAATTAGATCCAATTACAAGTTATTATGACCTAATTATACCAATTACCTACCTAATTAGATCCAATTAGACCCTTTAGGACCTAATTAGACACAATTAGACCCTTTAGGACCTAACTAGAGCCAATTAGCTGCTTTAGGACATAATTAGACACAATTAGAGCCAATTAGACCCTTTAGGACCTAATTACATCCAATTAGGACCTAATTAGACCCTTTATAACCTAATTAGACCCTTTAGGACCTAATTAGATCCAATTAGACCCTTTAGGAATAGACCCAATTAGACCCTTTAGAACCTAATTAGATCCAATTAGACCCTTTAGGACCTAATTAGATCCAATTAGACCCTTTAGGACCTAATTAGACCCTTTATAACCTAATTAGACCCTTTAGGACATAATTAGATCCATTAAGACCCTTTAGGACCTGATTAGTCACAATTAGACCCTTTAGGACCTAATTACATCCAATTAGACCCTTTAGAACCTAATTAGACACAATTAGACCCAATTAGACCCTTTAGGACCTAATTACATCCAATTAGGATGTAATTATACCATAACCTAATTAGAGCCTTTAGGACCTAATTAGATCCAATTAGACCCTTAAGGACCAAATTAGACACAATTAAACCTAATTAGAACCTTTAGGACCTAATTACATCAAATTAGACCCGTTAGGGCCTAATTAGATCCAATTAGATCCTTTAGGACCTAATTAGATCCAATTAGGACCCAATTAGACCCTTTATAACCTAATTAGACCCTTTAGGACCTAATTAGATCCAATTATACCCTTTAGGACCTAATTAGAACCAATTAGACCCTTTAGGACGTAATTAGATCCATTAGGCCCTTTAGGACCTAATTAGATCCAATTGTACCCTTTAGGATCTAATTAGATCCAATTACACCCATTAGGACCTAATTAGATCCAATTAGGACCTAATTAGACCCTTTAGGAACTAATTAGATCCAATTAGACCCTTTAGAACCTAATTAGATCCAATTAGATGCTTTAGGACCCAATTAGACATAATTAGACCCAATTAGACCCTTTAGGAACTAACTAGATCCAATTAGACCCTTTAGAACCTAAGTAGACCCAATTAGACCCTTTAGGACCTAATTAGATACAATTAGACCCTTTAAGACCTAATTAGATCCAATTATGACCTAATTAGACCCTTTATAACCTAATTAGACCTGTTAGGACCTAATGAGATCCAATTAGACCCTTTAGGACTTAATTAGATCCAATTAGACCCTTTAGGACCCAATTAGACACAATTAGACCCAATTAGACCCTTTAGGACCTAATTAAATCAAATTAGACCCTTTAGGACCTAATTAGATCCAATTAGGACCTAATTAGACTCTTTATAATATAATTAGATTCTTTAGGACCTAATTAGATCCAATTAGAACCTTTAGGATCTAATTAGACCCTTTAGGACCTAATATCTCAATGTAGTGAATGGAATAATTTTTTAAAATTTATAATATCTCAAGAATTTTTTTAGGATGTGTATTTACTTTAAATTTTTATCTAGTGAATTAATTGTAGGTCACGTGGATACTTATTTAGTTGGAATATGAATGTGGAGATCGCACGATTGTTATGTAATTACTTAATTCTACCTGATATAATTTAAGTTTATCTCTAGAACTGCTCATTAATTTTATGTTCCAAACATCAATCACTAGATCACATACACAAATGTACATACATACACATGTTTAAGATTAATGAATCATAGATTGAAACTACATGTAAATAGGATACGTGTCCACATGTATATAGAGTGAAAGTATATCTATGCAAGTATATAACGTGCACATGTATATAGAGTGAAAGTATATTTAACACATACATACACATGAAACATCAATCATCTAGATCAAGTATGTAAAGATCAATCATAGATCAAGTAAATGTAAACAAAAAACACAGAGATCAATGTATTGTAAGCATGAAACATGTGTCAATAATGTCAAACATAAATCAAAGTGTACAATACATACATGTCAATCGACTCTTGAGTCTATAAATGAAATAATATAACATCAAAAATATGTATTTATGTAATATGTCTAGATCAGATATGAAAGTTCCTAGGACTCGTCATGACGAATCCTCACTAAGCAGTCATGCCCAAAGTGACTATCATGCTGTGAAGGATGTGCAAATCCCTATAGAGAAAGAGAAATAAATTAATGTGTGTGTGTGTGTGTGTGTGTGTGTGTGTGTGTGTATATATATATATATATATATATATATATCTTTTTAAGTTTGATAAAATATTACAAGAAAACATGTTATAAACTATGGAAAAACATGTACTACGCATACACACATCAATAAATTAAAAAATCACCTGTCCACTACTGATGTCATCATCGAGTGAGTCCTGACAACGTACACGATTAGTGCTCAAAGGATGAGTAACAAGAGGTGTATCCTAGTAGACAAAAAAATTAAATTTACATGTATCTAGATGAAATATTGCAAATTTAAATAACTTAAATTGTAACATCAAATATATATAATCTGATAATTTATACTTGTGTAGATGGTGGAACCTAATAGTGATCAGAATCCCTAGCCTCGATCCTATCAACCAAGTTATCAATATTTTGATGCATTTGGTCCAAGCTCATCTCTACATCTGCAACCTGCGTAGACTGCACACGTATCTCTAATGATGAATGCAACAGACTAACCAAATGAGATGGTATGGAAGTCGTATCATCATGTGTTAGAAAATCTAGGTAACCTGTAGTGGCCATGCTGAAGTCAACATCCTCAATGCCAACATCAAAGAACTAGTGTCTTGCACTGACTGAAGGGTCTATACATTGTGCCTCCACTAGTACAAAAATAGCAATATATGACCAAATAAACTACCAAAAATTATAGATAAATGACCAAATTTGGTCACGTGACCACTGGTAGTTTATTGCCGGTCATTTACCTCATGACCAAATTTATGACTAAACTATTTTAGTTATTTATTTGGTCATTGATTTGGTCATATATTTAGTCATTTATTTGGTCATTTATTTGGTCATTTGGTAGTTTATTTGGTCATTAATTTAGTCATTAATTTGGTCATTGATTTGGTCATTAATTTAGT
>MU224581.1:326988-368891 GCA_018584345.1 Thuja plicata | reverse complement strand
TATACATATGCATATATATATATGTATATAAATGTATATATATATATATATATACACACGCATATGTACACATATACATGCATATACATAAAAAATACATATTAAAAACAATAAAAAAAATGCAAATAGAAATATAAAATACCTGTTTGAAAGGTGTTTGCGAAATGGAATCCCCACAGCAATGCACTTTCAACCCAACCGAAATAGTGAAAATGACTGTTTCAGCAGGTTAAAAACCGAACCCAAAAATCCCTAAATTAGTTTTGATCGAAAGTAACTTACGATCGAAAGTACCTATTTTTAGTACTTTCGATCATAAGTTACTCACTTACAATCAAAAGTTCATCACTATTTCAATCGAAAGTAAGTTTTTTTTTCCTCCATCGCGCTTTTCAGGGTGAATTCCTTCCTCCAAAAAAAGTGTAACCCACAATTGTGGGCCCTAAGCTACCCTACTATGTTAAAGTTCTGCACACTGGACTGGTCTTGTAACAAAGAAGAATGATCACCAGGTTCATGTCTCATAGGAGGGCCTACCATTTTCTAGCTACAAAACTCTTAATCCCAACAATGGTAACCCTAATAATGCCTAATGCTTAAATACAAGCTTACCCTTCAAATGTTGTCACCTCTCTACTCTGGATTTCAAATGCCTTTTTGCTCTCTATTCTAGATTCTGCTATGGTTAGACTAAATTATATCGTTGGCGTTTCTATAGATTTCTTGGCAAGAAGAAGCAAGAAGTTTGAAAAATGAAGCTTGAAGCTTGGTTTTGCAAAGCAATGCTGGCAAGAAAGGCTCACACACAGGGGTTTTCACGTCAGTTCAGAAAGATAGATGTGGACTAATGACAAAGTACAATGCATTTAAAGATTATTAGTTGGAGAGAGAAAGGTTTATTAATGATGGCACGATCACCCACTACAAAAAAGGTGGCATGTGTCCTAACATGCATGGGGAAAAGTACAGTGACATTGGATTAAATGCTATATTAATTACAATCTTAATTGATTATCATGCAAAATTAAGTAATGCTACTAAAACAATGAATGTGTAAGCATATCTGATATCAAGTAACCAATAAATGTCCAAATCCAAAAAGATTTTATGATGTATGCCAAGAGAATGTGAGCCGTAGAGGAATGATGAAGTGGATGGATGAATGATGTGGAAGAGAGAAGTTTGATGTGATTTGGAATGATCGTTTATTATGAAAGAGAATAATTTCCTTGGGAAAAGGAAAATTTATTATGAATGCATTGCATAGGTTTAAAGAGATGAACAGAGCGGAAGGCTTTACAGTTCAACTACAAGAGAGCCTTTAGCTGCAGGAGAAATCTCAAACTATCACATGAACTCACCCTTTGTAGCTGGTTTATGGTACAAATGAAGTTTGTGACCATTTACCAGTAACTTGAAACACATAGAGTCGATTATAGACAACTAAACTACACCATTAGAAAAAACAGTTTATGTTTCAAAGGGGCGATGCCAATAGGTAGTGAGCTTACCTTGTATTTCTTGAAACCATGAATCATATAGGAGATCCCAATCACAAGGAACAAACCTTCAGATTTGAATTTTTGAATCATGTCACTTCTTTCTTTGTAATTGTACCAACTCTATTTTTTGTAGTGCTTCTTTTCTCATCTCATCCAGGTTATTGAGTTGTAGGGCCTTTTTCATTGAGTTGTAAGTAGATCTAAGTTGAGTTGTAATGATGTATGTAGTGTCTAATGTTTGAACTCAATGTGCATTACAACAGTCTTTCCACACACCAATTTAAATGGTGTGAAATTGGTTGTTGTTTTCCATGTTGTCTTGTATGCACATACAGCTTCTTGCAACCTGCTACTGCAATCCTTTCTATGTAGCTAAACTATATTTCTGTGTAGTATGACCATTCACCTAGGGCTGATATAGGCTAGACTTTCTATGCCAAATTTTGTATTCAATCATCAAGGAAATGATCAGATTTGAGGTAAACTGAGTACCCTAATTTGTGACTAGTTCTCTTGGTACACCATACCTTATAAATATCTCCTCGTATAAGAAATCGGTAACTCGATTGTCTCTAGCATGTTTCATAGCTCGCACTGCCACCCACTTAGTCACATAGTAAATGAAAACCATAATATATGAGTTCTCATTTGATGGGTGATTAATGGGGCCCAAAAAATCTAATCCCCATTTATCAAATGGAGAAACTACCACCTAAGGGAATAGAGAAATTTTATCAGAATTTATTGGTCTGTCCATCCGTTGACATCTGTCACACTTTCTAGTATAGTTGGCTTCATCCTTATGCAAGGTTTGTCAGTATTAGCCAGTATTTAGCACCTTCATTGATGTTTGTTCTGTGGAAAAATGGCTGCTACAAGGTTCATCATGGTAGGCATGCAGGATATCATAGGTCAAATTCTCTCGAACACATCTTCTCAAAATTTGATCAAGTCTCATATAGAATAGACAATTGGCCAACGAAGAAAAGTTGAAATTTTTTCTATTAAAAGCCTCTTTTCTTTGGGTGAAAAGTGTGGAGGTGCCTTTTGAGAGACAAAGTAGTTGGAAATGTTGGAAAACTAGGGGCTATTGGATGAAATAAAGAATAGGTGATCATTAGGAAAGATGTCATCGATGACATGAGGGTCATCTGCATTCTGCAACCATGAAATGAAGTCAGCAACTACATTGGTTTTTCCTTCTTTATCCACTATTTTGATGTCAAATTATTGTAGTAACATGAGCCCTCTAGCGAGCCTCCATGTGATAGCAGGATTCTTATCCAAATATTTGATGGCTGCATGATCAGTATGCACAAATATTTGTTAACCAGTAATGTAGTGACAGAAATTGTTCAGAGCATAGATGACAACCATAAGTTCCTTTTTAGTAACTGTGTAGTTTAGCTCTAGGCCTTGAAAAATTCTTGTTGATGAAGTAGATGACATTTTATACAATACCTTCTTTCTCTCCTAAGACAACTCCTACGACATGATCAGATGCATCAGTATCAATGTGGACCAACAATGCCTAATTAGGACCTCTTAGGATGGGTGTCGGAGTAAAAATAGACTTTAGCTATAGGAAGGACTCGTCACAAGCTGTTGTCCACAAAAATTTAGAACCCTTGTGAGAAAAGAATACATGGGAATTTCCATTTTGCTAAAGTCCTTAATAACCCTTCTGTAGTAGCCACCATGTCTTAAAAAACTTCAAACATCATTCTTTTTTGTTTGTGTAGGTAGGTTTATGATGACCTCAATCTTAGTAGGGTATGCCTGGATTCTTTTAGCAAAGATATAATGGCCCAACACAACCCCCTCATACATCATCATGAAGAACTTTTTTCTATTCAAGGATAGATTATGTTTTTCACACCTTGTAAGAACTTTGTTGGGTAATTCCTCCTCATAGGTTTCCCCATATGTGGTGAAGTCATGTATATAGACTTTCATACAGTCATGTGAGATATCAACAAAAATATTTATAACTACCCATTGAAATGTTGTCGGAGCATTGTAGACACCAAAAGGTAATATTGAATGGGAAAATGTTCCCTAGGGGTAGGTGAATGTGTTATTTTCCTGATCTTCAAGAAGAACCCTAATCTGATTGTATCCACTGTACCCATCTAGGAAAGAAAAATGTAGTTTACCTGCTAAGGAGTCTAAGACCTGGTTAATGAATGGGAGAGGAAAATGATCATTTTTAGTTGCATTATTGAGCTCCCTATAGTCAACACATACTCTCTATTTTCCTCCTTTTTGCAGAACTATCACCAACGGGGAGACCCACTGACTGTCATAGATTAGATAGATGAAACCAATATTAAGTAATTTTTGCAACTTAGTTTTCACTATTTCTCCTATTGCAGGGTTGACACACCTTTGAAATTGCCTAAAAGGTGGTTTGTCTTCTTTTAGGTAGATTCTATGATTACACAATTTGGGGTCCAAGCCTTTCATATTTGCATAGCCCCATGTGATGAACTATAACTAATTGAATGTTTGAAGATGTTAAGTTGATGATCATTAAGCTACAAAATATTAATGCAAGACATTAAATCAGTTAATGTATTGTATTATCATTGATGTCAACTTGATATAATCTAATTGGTTATATACATAATGTCAAAGACTTCAAAGAACCAGAAAGATAAAGGTTATGCTTGCAGTAATACATAAAATTTCAGTATGCACTAAGTGACAACAAACACTGATGGTCAGTGCACCCCGATAGACAGAGAAACCCGAGAGAAAAGTCACAGCGATACCCGAGAAAGAAACCTAAGAAAGAATTACCAATGAGAAGAATCAAAATCATTACCAACTAGAAGAATCACAGACAACCCTGACCGACAGAAAACCCTGATAGACAGATAACCCCGGCGGAGATGCCCGAGGAGAACTGAAGTATTGACCGAGCTAACAAGGATTTAAACACCAAAAAGAACTGAAGTTTAGAAATGACAAAAGGCTTAGCTGGTAAGAGCTAAAGAAGGAGTTAACTGGCTGTTAACATTGTTTTCTTCCACAAGTTCAAGCTAGAGATAGGGAAGATTTTTAAACCTATTTTATTCGAGTTGTCAAGGAGAAATCTAAGGGATAAAACTGAAGTAAAGCTTTAAATCAAGAAAGGCAAGAATTATGGATCACGCTAAGAATAATAAAGTCAAGGACTTAGAAATGGTGAAATCATGTCTATAAAGAGACAAGCTAATTCATTGTGAATTAGGGGAGTGAATAGAGAAGAGGATGTTGAATGTATACTGGTGAAGATCAACTTCATACAGTCCTGATCAATCAAGCTAAAGATCAGAGCTTTATTTTTGTGAACACCGAGCAAAAAAAAAGCACAACATCACCAAGCATAAATAAGTGGAACAAAGGTATCAAAAGGAGACATATATCATAAAGGTATTATGAGCTTACAATAGATCTGAAAATCTGCAAAGTTTAGTTGTATGTGTGAACAAATCATTTACTGTTTCAATTTAACCATTGGATTAGAAAGTCTCTTAGCCGAGTAGGACTTAATAATCCTTTATATATTGAGATACATCCCAAGGAGTATCAAAAGGTTTGTTCATGAAGATAGCATAGAGATTCCACAGATCAAGTGACAAACTACACAGGGTTTGGACATAAAGATAGCATAGAGATGCCAAATATCAAGTGACAAACTATTCTATTTAAATCCTCTAACAAGGTCACACCTAACAGTGTGTTTTTAACCTTTAACAGGGTTGGATCTTCATCGAGCTCACTTCAGAAGAGTGAAAATTTTGGGTTACCGGTCCCAAGTGGATTTTTCCCTTAACATGGTTTCCACGTTAAAAATCCATGTGTCAAATGTGTTTATGAGTCATTTATTTCATGTTTTTCTTTACACATTTCTAAAATGGGATTATCAGTAATCACTAAGTCATTTACTATATTTCGGTATAGACTAACACTGCTATTTGGTAAATCTTAAGTAAAAGGATTAATAGTGACTTCCGAGCAGTAGTTATTTGATAAGATTATTTCAAGGCATTCATCTTGTAGGACTGAAGATAACTAGACGCTTATAATTATGGTACTAAGTATTTGGGTTGATTTATTGGAATATCTTTGAGGCCACTAATTCACCCCCCTCTCAGTTATTCTAATAATTTGTATTAGATCTTGCGTGCTTAGAAGGAAGGTTTCAAGACCTAAGCAAAAGATCACAAGATGAGCAAACGAGATGTGCCCAAGTTGAATAAGGACAACTTTTCATCATGGAAAATCATTTTAAGAATCCACCTATTAGGTATTGGAAATGATGTTACTCAATAATTTGATACTAAATATGTGTTTCCTACAGGACCTCACACACTTGAACAATTAAGAGAAAAGGATGAGCATAATTCTATGATGATAGAACTTGCTTCCTCACCTTCTGATGTTGAATTTGAATATGTCAAAACCTGCACTTCTGCAAAGCAAATGTGGGACAAATTAAAGTTGGTATTTGGAGGAGATGCTAATGTAATGAGAGGTAAGGCAGAGAGCCTCAGAGTTAAATTGGATGACCTAAGAATGAAAGAAGGAGAAAATATTACTTAGTACAGCAGCAAAATAAAAGAGGTAGTCAATGCTATCCGAGGAGTTGGAGGTGTACTTGAAGAAGAGACAGTGGTAAGTAAAATCGTAAGAACCTTACTGCCTATATATGCTATTAGAGCATCTGCTATACATGAAATGAGAGGAGTAGCAAATAATAATGTCACTCTAGATAGTTTGATTGGTAGATTGATTTCGTTTGAGATGAATAACTTTGATAACAATGTCTTACCATCTATTGAGTCTGCATTCAAATCTTCTTTGAAAATAAGTAAGTCAAGTCATAAAAACACTATGAGAAATGATAGTGAAAGTGATAGTAATGACCAAGATCTTGATGAGATTGAAGCACCAATGGCTAGAATATTGCGGAGAGGCAAAGGTAGATACAAAGGTAAATTAGCACTTGTATATTTTAATTGTAAAGGGATTGGACACTTTGCTGCTAGATGTCCTAACAAAAGAAAATATGACAGAAGTAATGATAGATCATATGAAAAGAAGTTTTATAGAACTAACAATAGAGATTACTGAAGCAACTGACAATCTAAAAGAAGAGATACCTGTAACCACCTAGATTTGGTCTGCTCTGAACATATACCCTATTTTCCCTAAATGTGATCATACCCACAATTATGTTCAAACGACCCTCTTACTGCTCGGCATAATTCTTTTGAAATCAATTTAATCTCCTAAAGTGATCAGATCACTAAATTAATTACTTCTAGCCAAATCAAATAATCAATCAAAAACATGGATAAAATGATTAATTTACTAGGAATTAAATCAATCCCTATTATATCAAATCACTTGCAAAACCCATTCCCCTGGCCTAATTAATTTAATTAAATTGGCTATAGTCCTCTTAATTATTAAAAAGCAATAAAAAGATTAAATAATTAATATTCCTATTTTTGAATGAATTAAATAAGTTTAATTCATTTCATTAATATTTATCTAAACCCCAACATAACCCACCTCAACCAATTTGACTATGGGTTCAAACCTATCCCAACCCATTCACCCCATGGTAAATCTAATCCTAATCCTAATTCTATCCTAACCTACTCCCTAATGATGTCACATTCCATTAAGGTGTGATTAAGAACTCAACCCACTTGAGAAAGTCAACTTTCTCAAGCTTGACTTCCTCTAAGGTCCACCTTTTCAAGCTTGCCTCTTACACCCTCAACATGCCTCTTAAATGCTTGCATTTAATGCATTTTCCCTCCACCATGCTTCTTTAATGCTTTTGGCATTTAATGGCTCTTACACCACATTATGAGTTTTACAACTCCATTAATGCACGTTGTCCCCCCTCTCTCTCCTATTTTTCTATAAATAGAAGGAGTTTTTGAGCACAAATAAGCCTTCATTTTAGATTGAAAATGCATTGTTATGCTGTTAGGATTTATATAGATTCATGTTTCATTTAGTTTTCATGTTCATACATTGTTATAATCTTCATTTCTAGAACTAATATGCATGTTATTTAGATATATTTCTTGTTTTTAACTCAAATCTTTCATGCTAAGTCATATATGTCACTGATAGTAGCAAAATATGAGGGTTTTTATGTTTCTTATCATACCCTTCTTAGTTAGAAAGAAATAGGTCAATTTTAGTGCTTTATATGCTCATCTAACCATGTTTTCCACTAATATAATGATCTATTAAAGTGTTGTGTCGCAGGTAACAGGTGCACTATTTCACACACACATTTCTAGCGCCCATCGTGGGGCTTGATTATGGATTTGGCCTCATTTTTGCTCTATTTTTCACTAATCTATTCTCCCATTTTTAGGTCTAGATTCATTTCTGGCAGCAAAAGATCGCATCCGGGATACACCCTCATACCGCAGAAATTGAGGTTCGCATCCGGGATTTCCCGGGCTGTTTTCAATTCTGGTTCGTATTTGGTAACTTGAAGATCGCATCTGGTAACAAAAAATTGTATATGGTTTTCTATATCATTTACTTCATTTCTTGGATCGCATATGGTGAAATGTTTTGTGGATTTCATTTCCTAACCCTAACATCCTAACCAGTGGTAATTCTAACATTTCAACAGCCTAACTAAGTGCTTGCAGGTTCCTGAGAAGGAGATAAGAAGAAAATACTAATGTGTGTGGTTGCAGGGATTTTTAATTGATTTCACATACTAACCCCTTTTTCAAAAAATTTCACACTTAAATACCATTTTCTCAAACATGTCTTAAAATAACTAGATTACTATGCTCTTTTCCTTTTAAAGGAAAATCAGAAAATTAGACATAGTTTTAAAAAATTGTGAAAGAATGGTGCAGGAGAACCTACTCTAGAATCAACAAACAATACTCTAAATAAGTCCTAAGCACATCTAGTTAGCTTAGATATCTTAGTCAGGCACCTAGACCAAGTTGTGAGACCTAGTTCCAAGATTGGCACAACTATAAGCCCCTAGCTAACTATGGTCAAGAGTGGTCAATGGGCCTAGGATCATAGAATTTTTGTCATTTTCATGTTTTTAATGTTTTAGATCCATGTTGGATCACTAGATTAGGCTTAGACCAAGTTTGGTGTCTTAGAGAGTAAAAGTTGCAAAAATGTTGTCAAAGTTGCTTAGCAACTTTGACAACTTCTTGCCAAAAGTTGTAATCAAAGCCCCCAACGGTTAGATAGTTTGAAATTTGGTTGTAACTGATGGGGGAAGCCTTTAAATATCCCTTTCAGGTGGGTGGAAGGTAGGATATGTAATTTGGCATTTTGGATCAATAAAATAAACTAATTCTCTGCAAATTCTTGAGAACAGTGATCTAGTATGGATGGGTACAAACCAGTGCACATGAAACTTTGAGACCAAAAAGGTGTTCATCCAATCTACTTTCATTTTCAATTGGTTTCAAGTTATGATTCATCCTAGGTTGGGAGATACCAGTTTTTATTGTGGGCTTGCCTGGATTGTAGGCTTCCAAACAGGATTCCGAGAGGGTTTGATCTTTGGACCCGATTCCACCATGGGAATCTAATGCCCCTTGGTGGAATTCACCCTTTGTCTATGTAATTTCACAATATGCAGGTTAGAGGTGGAGTTCTACAGGGAGTTGGTTTTTCCACAAAGCCCTAGGTGTACATCTCTATGTGTGCACCATTTTGTGACTTAGGACAGTCACCATAACTTTTGGTTGGGGATTCACCAAGACCTCTAACCTTGGATTCTGAGTTCTTTTGTATGTCCAAACATGCCCCCATGCTTAGTTTGTGCATTGGATTAGGAGAAAGACCACTTGTAGTGCATTTGGAGACCTAATTAGGCTTATTTACCCAGTCTAACCTTGCAACCGCAGTGACTTCTGTTTTCCTCCACTCCTTGGTGCTTGGATATGTTTAGTAAAACCTTAAAGGGTATTAGAATCCCTGACCAATTCAATACCTCATTTGGAAGAATTTTGACTTATGTTCAAATTTCCCTGTAGGAAGGGCTACAAGCCAAATCCTTAGGTTGTGAAGAAACTTAGTGTTATGGGTTGCTTGTAAATGAAAGAAACATTGTAACTAAAGAAATAGGAACTAAATAGGCCAGAACAGTGACTGTAGGCCACCCCTAGTCTTATCTATTATCTCATGGGGTTTGGTTGTCTTTTGGGTAAAGGAGACCCCCTTAGTGACTTTTCAATTGTTGGTGTTTGGGACTTGGCTTAACCTAGTGATTAGGTTGCCTTGTGTGTTTGGGTTGTGATAATCTTTTCCCCTAGTCCTTACCATACTTGTGATAAGTATTGGGCACTTGGACCCCATTTGGGTAGTTGAGACATTGAAACTCACCAATTGTTCACTATTTGAAGGCTTCTGCTTGCCACTTTGCATCAAGTGGTATCAGAGCTATGTCTGCTCCTGAAGATGAAGAGATCCCTACAAGAGTCACAAATAGTGAGTTAGAAAATATGGTGAGAGATAAAAGGGCTGCAAACATAGCCTTAACCAAGAGGCTTCAATAACTTGAGAAGTAGCTTGACAAGAACAAAGAAGATGGGTCTGAGAATGAAGAGGAGAGTGAAGAAGAGGAGGATGACTCTGATCAACACATCCCTGCAGACCAAAGGCCCTTCATAGATGCCTTAAAGTCCATGGGGAGGAGAACCATGGAGGAAAAGATAGATTTGCGGGTCTTGAATGGAAAGATGAATGTAGACTTAGCCTTGGATTAGATAGAGGCTTTAACAACATTCTTTGAATGTGAGGACATCCCTGAAAAGCAGAGGGTAAAGGTCACAAGATCCAAGTTAAAGGGAGCAGCCCTAACTTGGTGGAACTTTGTCCAAATAGAGAGGGTGAAGAATGTAAAGAGCATGATCAACTCATGGAATAGGATGATAGCCCTGATCAAAGAGACATATGTACCGGAGGACTATGTGATACAACTCCATAGGAGGAAGCAAAGTTTAAAACAAAAGGACATGGATGTAGGCTCATACACTGAGGAGTTCTTAAAACTATGTACGAAGACCAATGTGGCAAAAGACGAGGAATAAAAAATAGCAAGATACATGAATGGATTGAAGGTGTCCATTCAAGAAGATCTAAGCCTACACTGCCCTACCATAGTCAATAAGTGCTATCAAATGAAACTCAAGGTAGAGGAGAAGTGGAAAATAAAACAAGATTTTGGCAAAGGGAAGAACAATGATAGTGGGAAGAACTTTAGAGGCAAAGGAAACTCTTGGATCAAGGGAAAAAGTAGTGGCAGCAGCAGTAGGACCCCTGACCAAGGAGACAAAGAAAACAATGATTCTAATTCAAGAGGAAACTATAGAGCAAGGAGGCCCTTCAATAGGGGAAGGACAAACTTAGGAAGAGGTAATGGACCATTGAAATGTTACTATTGCAATCAAATGGGACACCATGCAGGAAGATGCCCTAAGAAGAGACACAACAACAACCACAGGGAGAGGAGAGCACAACTTGTCCAAGAAGATAAACAACAAGACAATGTTGATGCTAGAGACTTGGAACCAAAGGAAGGAGTATGTTTGATGATGATGCAGGTCTTCCTTCAAGTGCCACAAATCCAAGAACCTCCACAAAGGAAAAATCTCTTCAGAACAAAAATCAAATGTCATGGAAAGGTATGCAATCTACTTATAGATTATGGTTCAACTGAAAATCTTGTATCTTGTGAAATGGTTCAAAAGTTAAACCTCTCTAAAAAGCCACACCCTTGCCCCTATCATGTTTCATGGTTATCAAGAGGCCAACACATTCTAGTAACAAAACAAGCATGGATAGAATTCTCAATTGCAGATTTTAAAGACAAAGTTCTTTGTGATATGGTTGAAATGGATGCCTCACACATCCTTCTAGGTAGGCCCTGGCAATTTGATGTAGATGCCATACACCATTGTAGGAAGAACACCTACTCCATCACTAAAGATGTGAAGACCTTTACTATGAAGCCCCTGCCGGATAACAAATCTGTAAAAGAACCCACTTTGATTATCATGGGAGAGAAAGAGATGTTGAAAACCTTGAAGGAACCTAATGTGAAAGCCTTTGTTCTAATCTCCAAGCCCAAGGATAACATCAGGACTGATAAAAAGGAAACTATACCAAATGAAGCCATGGAACTGCTACAAAAGTATAAAGATGTCATTGTTAGTGACCTGCCCACTAGCCTCCCTCTGATTAGGGATATCAGTCATCAAATTGACCTTATACCTGGCTCATCCCTGCCTAATAAGGCACCATACAAAATGACACCCCTGCAGCATGCAGAGATTGCAAAATAGGTCACCGAATTGTTGGAAAGAGGACTCATTCAAAAGAGTCTTAGTCCATGTGCAGTACCATCAGTCTTGGCCCCCCAAAAAGTTGGAAAATGGAGGTTATGCACGGACAGCAGGGCCCTAAACAAGATCACAATAAGGTATAGTTTTCCCATGCCAAGGATTGAGGACCTATTGGATCAACTAGGAGGTGCTTGCTACTTCACCAAGATAGAATTAAAATCTGGATACCATCAAATCAGAATCAAACCGGGAGATGAATGGAAAACAACATTCAAGACTACTGAAGGTTTGTTTGAATGGTTAGTAATGCCCTTTCGCTTAAGTAATGCCCCTAGCACTTTTATGAGGCTTACGAATGAGGTATTCATTGATTTTATTGGAAAATTTGTTGTTGTTTACGTTGATGACATACTAATATTCAATCATAGCAAGGAAGACCATCTTGATTATGTGGAATAGTTACTAAGAAGACTCCATCAGCACAAATTGGTAATCAACTTGGAAAAATGCATTTTTATGAGGGAGGAACTTGTATTCCTAGGATTTGTGATCTCATAGGGTACCCTCAAGATGGACCCTGAGAAGGTAGAAGCAATCATTAATTGGCCTCCACCAAAGAACCAAGGTGATGTAAGAAGCTTCCATGGACTTGCAACTTTCTATAGGAAGTTTATCAAAAATTGCAGTCATGTGTGTGCACCAATGCTTGAAACTATTAAAGGTGGAAAGAAGACTAAGTTTGTGTGGACAAAGGAAGCCAATGATGTATTCCAATAATTGAAGAATAGAGTGTCCTAATACCCTATCTTGGTCCTCCCTAATTTTAACAAAGTCTTCATGGTGGAGACAGATGCAAGCAATTTGGCTATAGGTGTTGTCCTAAGCCAAGAAGGCAAGGAAGTTGCTTTCTTCTGAGAGACATTGAATGAAGCCAAAAGAATGTACTCTACATATGACCTAGAGCTCTATGCCATGGTCCAAGCCCTTAAGAAATGGAGGCACTATCTGATACTAAAAGAGTTTGTAGTACACACTAACAACCATGCATTAAGCTTCTTTGATTCTCAAGAGAAACTCTCTGTCAGACATCTGAAATGGGTAGAGAAGTTGCAGGCCTATACCTTCAACATTAAGCATAAAAAGGGTGTAAAAAACAAAGTTGCCGATGCCCTTAGCAGGAGGATTGGTCTAGTTGAAGAAGTTCAATTAAAAAGTGTGGGAATTGAGTCCCTCAGACACTTGTACCCGGATGACCCTAATTTTGTAGAGATATATCAGATTTGCACAAAGATGGTTGGCAGATACCACACAGACTTTTCTGAATATCTGATTTAGACTAAACTTCTATTCAAGGGAGCACAACTATGTATACCAAAGTGCTCAATGAGGACAAACATAATAAGAGAGAAGCATTATGGTGGCCTAGGAGGTCACTTTGGCATTGATAAGACAACAAACATGGTGAAGAGGAGTTATTTTTGGCCTAAGTTGAACAATGATGTCAAGAAGTTTATTGAGACTTGCATAATCTGCTAGCAAGTTTAAGGAATGAAAACAAATCAAGGGCTCTACCAACCGTTACCAATCCCTTCAAGACCATGGGAGTCCATCTCAATGGATTTTGTAATGGGACTGCCTAAAACCAAGCAAGGATTTGATAGTTCTTTTGTCATAGTGGATAGGTTCAGCAAAATGGTTCATTTTGTACCATGCAAAAGCACAAATGATGCATCTCACATAGCCAATCTCTTCTTCAAAGAAGTAGTCAGAATTCATGGCTTACCTTAGAAAATTGTATCTGACAGGGATGTAAAGCTCCAAGGATATTTTTGGAGGACACTCTTCAAGAAGTTGGGAACAAACCTCACCTATAGCTCTGCCTATCACCCACAAATAGATGGGCAGACTGAGGTAGTAAACAGATCCCTAGGTAATCTCCTAAGATGCCTAACCAAACAATATTATCAAACTTGGGATACAATCCTACCATAGGCCAAGTTTGCATTTAATGACTCCTTGAACAGGTCTACCGGCAAAAATCCATTCCAAGCAGTATATGGTCTTCACCCCAAGGGACCATTAGACCTGATTGAACTACCATCTGACTTTAAAATCAGTGCTCAAGGCCAAGAAATGGTAGAACTCATCACAAAGCTACAAAAGGAGGTCAAAGAAGAATTACAAAGGTCAAGTTTGAAGTACAAGGAAAGTGTTGATAGAAGAAGAAGAGAAGTCCACTTCAAAGTGGGAGACAAGGTTTGGGCATTCCTAAGGAAAGAGAGACTACCTAAGGGTAGATACTCCAAATTCCAAATGAAGAAAGTAGGTCCATGTAGCATACTTAATAAAATAGGTGAGAACGCCTATAAGATCTCTCTTCCTCCAACCTTGCAAATCTCCCCAATATTTAATGTAGTAGACCTCACACCATACAAAGCTACAACAGATTCAATGAATGAGCAGGGTGAGGACACAAACATCCAAGATGAAGACTATGTCACAAATCTTCCCCAAAGAAAACATGTGGAGTTAGAAGAAGTTTTGGACACAAAGTTATTAAGGTAGACCAGAACTAAGAAGTACATGCATTACTTAGTCAAATGGAAGGGACTCCCAAACATAGATGCTACTTGGTTGACCGAAGACCAAATCAAACACCATGGGACTTCGGTGGACCAGTTACCCTCAAGTAGGGACTTGATTTTTAAAACCCAAGGGGAGTCTAGTGCAGGAGAACCTACTCTAGAATCAAAAAACAATACTCTAAAGAAGTCCTAAGCACATCTAGTTAGCTTAGATATCTTAGTCAGGAACCTAGACCAAGTTGTGAGGCCTAGTTCCAGGATTGGCACAACTATAAGCCCCTGGCTAACTATGGTCAAGAGTGGTCAATGGGCCTAGGATCATAGGATTTTAGTAATTTTCATGTTTTTAATGTTTTAGATCCATGTTGGATCACTAGATTAGGCTTAGACCAAGTTTGGTCTCCTAGAGAGTAAAAGTTGCAAAAATGTTGTCAAAGTTGCTTAGCAACTTTGACAACTTCTTGCCAAAAGTTGTAATCAAAGCCCCCAATGGTCAGATAGTTTGAAATTCAGTTGTAACTGATGGGGGAAGCCTTAAAATATTCCTTTCAGGTGGGTGGAAGTTAGGATATGTAATTTGGCATTTTGGATCAATAAAATAAACTAATTCTCTGCAAATTCTTGAGAACAGTGATCTAATACCGATGGGTACAGACCAGTGCACATGAAACTTTGAGACCAAAAAGGTTTTCATCCAATCTTATTTCATATGCAATTGGTTTCAAGTTCTGATTCATCCTAGGTTGGGAGATATCAGCGTTTCTTGCGGGCTTGCCTGGATTGTAGGCTTCCAAACAGGATTCCGAGAGGGTTTGATCTTTGGACCAGATTCCACCATGGGAATCTGATGCCCCTTGGTGGAATTCACCATTTTTCTATGTAATTTCACAATATGTAGGTTAGAGGCAGAGTTCTATAGGGAGTTAGTTTTGCCACAAAGCCCTAGGTGTACATCTCTATGTGTGCACCATTCTATGACTTAGGAAAGTCACCATAAATTTTGGTTGGGGATTCACCAAGACCTCTAACCTTGGATTCTAATTTATTTTGTATGTACACACATGTGTCCATGATTATTTTTTGCATTGGCTTAGGAGAAAGAGCACTTGTAGTGCATTTGGAGACCTAATTAGGGTTATTTACCCGGTCTAATCTTGCAACAAAAGTGACTTATGTTTTCCTCCACTCCTTGGTGCTTGGATATGTTTAGTAAAACCTTAAAGGGTATCAGAATCCCTAACCAATTCAATACCTCATTTGGAAGAATTTTGACTTATGTTCAAATTTCCCTCTAGGAAGGGCTACAAGCCAAATCCTTAGGTTGTGAAGCAACTTAGTATTATGGGTTTCTTGTAAATGAAAGAACCAGTGGAACTAAAGAAATAGGAGCTAAATAGGCTAGAACAATGACTGTAGGCCACCCCTAGTCTTATCTGTTGTCTCTGTTGGAATTATATTGAGATGATCTACTGAGAGGGGAGGGGTGAATCAGTACCTCTAAAACTTTTCTTGGTTAGCCCATTAACCCTTAGTCATCAGTTTGTAATTTTATCTTATCTAACTATTCATCTTTCTTTATGCATATGAAATCATATCATACATTCTTTTGATATGTAATAATAAGGTATTGAGATATTCTAGGGATTTTTCAAGGATGGCGTTGATTTTCCAGTTACAGGTTTGCTGTATTCTAAGGGTGTTGATTATGATTTGGGAATCCCCTTCAAATTCTAAGTTTAAGATGCATAATTCTCTACAAAGGTTTAAGCCTTCCATTACTATTATCATTTTAGCCATATTATTGGTTGATGATTCAAGAGGTTTTCATAGTTCAGCTATCTTTTTTCTCTTTCTTGAATGGATAATACATCCAATACCAGCAACCCTAGGATTACCTCTTGCAACGCCATCAAATTTAAGCTTATACCATCCTTGTTTTGGTGGAGACCACTTACATAGAGCTCTGGTTGTTTTACTCTTTATTCCCCCGGGACCAACTTGGGGTGGTACAATTAGGTCATTCCACATTTTTCCGCATCAAACTATCCCATAATGAGAAGATTCCTTCTGTGTGATGTGAATTTCTGAGTTTTTTATTGAGGGTTTCTACAATGCTAATCTCAATTTTGTCAATAAGGACATTTGAGGGCATCTCAGTGTTTTTGAAAATTCTTCTATTTCTTTCCTTCCAAAGTTACTAGGCTACAATGGAAGGTGAAATTTTCTATATGTCCTTATACATGTGGGATTTGAGCTGTGTAGGCCAACATTTAATAAAGTCTATAAAATGTTCATTAATGGCATAATACCAATTTAGCTTTAGATATATGTTACTCGAACAAGATTGTGTTAGAATAACTAAGAGGGAGGGGGGGTGAATCAGTGGACATAAAAATAATTCCAAAAATCCGACCAAAAATTATATCTCTAATTTAATATCCTCAGTTATCTTTCATTCCATCAATATGAATGCCTTAAATAACTTTAACAAATATAAACTGCTCAGTAAGATATATTGTTTATCTTTTCTAGACTTTACCGAATATCAGTAATTAGACTTAGTGTTTATTGACCAATCCAGTTTTAGTAATGTGTAAAGTAAACTATCAATGCAATGAAAGAAATAAACATTTTACACATGGATTTTAACATGGAAACCTTTTTAAGGAAAAAGAACACTTGGGACCGGTAACCCAAAATTTTTACTCTTCTGAAGTGAGCTCGGTGATGAACCAACCCTGTTAAAGGTTACAAACACACTGTTAAGGGAAACCTTATTAGAGGATTCAAAACTAATAATTTGTCTTTTGACCTAGCATTCACTATGGTGTCAATAAGAAAACCTTTTGATACTCTTGAGTATCTCAATACAATAAGGATGGTTAAATCCCACTCGGTTAAGAGATTTTCTAAATCAATGGTTAAACTAAAATAGTAAATGATTTGTTCACAATACAAATTTAACTTGTAGCTATTGAGATCTATTGTTAGTCCAATAATACCTCACTAATCAATATGCACTTTAATTCCTTTTCTCCCCTTCTTTCTTCTATTCTTCTCAGTGAAAGCTCTGTCCTTTGTTGCTCGGTGTCTACAGAATTTCTTGGCTCTGTTCATCAGCCTATATGATCAGATATGCATGAAGAATTCTATCTTCATGAGAATATATTCAGCATTCCTCTCTGTATAATGAATTACTTGTCTCTTTATACAGACATGATTTAGCTGCTCAATCTTCTTAATTTTTTTCGTAGATCACTTCTTGATCCTTAAATCTTTCCATGCTTTTCTTTAATCATAAAGCACTGCTTTATTTTTACTCTATAAATCTTTCCTTGTGATTTGTGAATAAAACTCTCTTTTAAATCTCCCTCTTTGCTTTAGTTTAACTTATCATTAGAAATAAAGAAATCAATCAGTTAACTCTAAATATAGCTCTTGACAGCTAAGTGTTTTGTTGTTCTTTAACTTCAGTTCTTATCACAAACCAAGTCCTGTTAGCTTGGTCATTGACTTTAGTTACGCTCGGTAAATAACTCTTGGTTGGTTACTGCGGTGGTCAGTATACACTGTGAACTGATCAGTTTTCTCTGTCCGTCGAATTGCACTATCTGTCGGTGTTTACTGTCTTTCAGTGTATACTGAACTTTTATCTTTTACCGACCACATAAATTTTTTCAGTTATAATTTATCAATCTCTCCCTTTGGCATTAATAGAAATACAATATTAAATATGCCATATCATACCAAACTTATTGTTCAATAACCAATTCAAATATCTGACTCTTGGTAAGCTCTACTGGTTTAGATTTGATTCTTGCTTTGTGCTCTCCCTTTCTTCAGCCCCTTCAATTGATAGGTGTAGCAATTCTGAATCTGTCTCTCCCTTTTCTGTAGAATATCTTCTCTCTTTTTTGGATAGATATACAGTATTAACTCTTTCCAATTCTCTCCCTCTTATGGATGGTTATTTCATTGAATCTTTCTCTTCATCATAATTAGATCTTTCTCTCCCTTTGTAGAAACTTCTTTCTCTGGTATTTTCTCTCCCTTTGACTGATGGATATATTTCATTATATCCTTCTCTCCCTTTGACATTAATGCCAAACAAAATTTTCAGCTCTATAGTAGCCAACAATCTTTTTCTCCCTTTGAATCTTTCTGTCCCTTGAGTGGATTGATATGTCATTGAAGTCCATATCTTAGTTTGCATCAACATGATTGATCTTCTGATAATGTGTAGGTGAAAGAAGCTTGCTACTCTACTTAGTGACCAGTAGACAAAGGACACACCCCTAGTCTATTCCTTAGGTACTCAAATGTATCTTTTGGCAATGGTTTTGTGAATATGTCTGCTAATTGTTCTTTGGATTGTACATTTTCCCGTATCACCTCTTTCTCTTGTACTTTTTCCCTCAAGTAATGATACTTAATAGCTATGTGCTTTGTCTTAGCATGCATCACAGGGTCCTTTGAGATGTTTATAGAACTAGTATTATCACAATAGATAATTACCAGGTCAAGAATGTCTCCATTCATACCTTTCATCAATTGCTTGATCCATGCAATGTTAGAGAAATTTGCAACAGTAGCCACATATTCTGCTTCTGCGGTTGATTGTGATATGCATCCTTGCTTTTTACTTATCCATGTGACAAGTATATCACCATAAAGAATTCTCCTCCTGTTGCGCTCTTTTTATCATCAATGTTTCCATCCTAATCAGCATCAGTATAAAAATGTAGCTCAAATTTTCCTTCTATATTATACCACAAACTATAGTCTTCTGTATTCTTCAGATATCTCAAAATTCTTTTGACAGCAATCATGTGTGATTCCTTAGGATTAGTAGCGAATCTTTAAACTATACCAATTGCATGTGCTATATAAGGTCTAGTGTGTACAACATACATTATTTTTCCAATCATAGATCTGTATAGGGTCTGATTTACCTCAGTTTTCTTGTCTTCCTTTGTAAATTTACATTCATTTACCATAGGTGTTCCAACTAGTTTGGAGTCCTCCATCTTGAATATCTTCAAAACTTCTTTTATGTATTTGGATTGTGTGATGTAGATGCCTGCATCCTGTTGTAGAATCTGTAGACTAACAAAAATTTGATCTATCTAAACATTGACATTTCAAATTCTTTTCTCATTTCATGAGCAAATGACTTGCATAGCATATCATTACCTCCAAATATGATATCATCAAGAAATATCTCAGCAATCAAAATCTTATCATCAGTATCTCCTTTCAAATAAAGATTATAGTGGTCACTTGTTCTAATTAATCCAATACTAATGAGATAAGAGTGAAGTCTTTCATACCATGCTCTAGGTGCTTGTTTCAATCCATACAAGGCTTTTTCCAGGTTACAAACCATGTTCCTCTTGTTAGGATCAACAAACCCTTTAGGTTGTTCAATGTATACCTACTCTTCTAGTATTCCATTTAGAAATGAAGATTTAACATTCATTTGGTATACTTTGAATCCTTTGAAAGCAACATAAGCAAGTAGAATTCTTACTCCTTCTAGTTTAGAAACGGGTGCAAATGTTTCTCCATAGTCAATACCTTGTTCTTGTGCATACCCTTTGCATACCAATCTTTCTTTGTTCCTTGTGACTACTCCATTCTCATTCAGTTTATTTCTGAAAATTCATTTGGTACCAATGATATTTTTGTCACTCGGACTAGTTACTAATGTCCATGTTTTATTCTTCTCATTCTGTTCAATCTCTTCATTCATTTAACTAACCCATTCTTGATTCTCAAGTGCACTATTAGCAGAGTTAGGTTCAAAATTACAAATGAAACATCTAGTGTTAAGTGACTTACTTCTTGTTCTCATTCTAGATTTTTTGTCTCCTATGATTTGGTCTTGTGGATGGTTTCTTCTGACATATTTAGCAAGTACAGGTTTAGATCTTTGTTCATAATTTTGATCATCATTTTGACCTTTGTTTTGATCTTTGTCGCTTGGTTTAGCATTGTGATCATTTTCTTGATTCTCGGTGTGTGCAACATGTTTCTCAGTTGAATTGTTATGTCACTTGGGCAAGGTGTCAGGTTCTTCTATGTAGACAAATCTATTGTAATATTTTGGTTCCTTTCTTCTTTCCTCATCAATTTTCTCAGCAAATTCATCCACTTTAACATTTGCACTTTCAATTATTTTGTTAGAAGATTTGTTCAGACATTTATAAACTTTTCTTTTAGGAGAATATCCTAGAAATATTCCTTCCTCACTTTTAGAGTCAAGTTTTTCATTTCTATCATCTTTCAATATATAACATTGACTTCCAAAAATTCTAAAGTAACTCACATTTGGTGTGTATCCATACCATAGCTCATAATGTGTCTTATTGGTGTCTTTCTTCAATTGAACTTTGTTTAGTGTATAGAAAGTAGTACTTACAACTTCTCTCCAGAATTTTTGTGTGATGCCTTTTTCGATTATCAGTGTTTTGGCACAAGCAACAATTGATCTATTCCTCCTTTCAACAATCTCATTTTGTTGTGGTGTTCTCAGTGTAGAAACATGTCTTGTAATTCCATGCCCATTTCAAAAGTTACTAAATTCATCAAAAATAAATTCTCCTCCTCTATCTGATCTTAAACATTTTAGTTCTTTTCCACTTTGCTTTACAACTTTAGCTTTATACCATTTGAACAAATTAAATACTTCAGACTTCTCTTTTAAGAACATGACAGTCATCATCCTAGAATAGTCATCAACAAATAGAATAAAGTATCTATCACCATAATAGCTATTTGTTCTCATTTGTCCACATAGGTCAGTATGGACTAAATATAGAATAGCATTAGATGTGTAGGTTTTTCTCTTGAAACTAGACTTTTTCATTTTTCCTTTTTGAAAATTCTTGCACATAATATGGTTGGGCTTAGAAATACTTGGTAAGTGTGTTACTTTTATTTTCTTACTTATTTTAACCATGTTGTCAAAATTCACATGACATAATCTTTTATGCCACAACAAAACATATTCATTTCTAGCCAATAAAAAAGTGGTCTCAATGTTATCAAGATAGAAAATATTACCTTTTGTTTGTTCACTAGTATCGATCAACTTTCCTCTTCCAGTATAGATCTTTGCCTTTTTGTTCTCAAATGCAACTCGGTGTCCTGTGTTGTTCAGATGTGAAAAACTCAATATATTATAGTTAAGTCCTTTCACCCAATATGCATTTTCACATCTGATCAAATTATTCAACATGATGGTTCATTTTCCTTCAACTGGGCAAGGTGAGTCATTACCCATCCTTACTGATCTACCATTATAATATTCAAAAGTTTTAAACTTTTATTTATCTTCAAGCATGTGATGAGTACATCCACTATCAATAATCCAGACATCATTTTTTCTAACCTTAGATATGATTGCAGTTTCAACATACCTTTCTTCTTCATCTGGATCATCCTTCATAGCAACAAATACTTCCAAGCAACACCTTCATCAGAATTAGTAGTATAATTTTCAGCTTTGTTCGCAAACAGGTAACAAGCCTTCTTTCCTTTTTCCTTGTAGTCTCATTTATCTCTTCTATCAGAGTGTTAGTTGCTTCTGTAATATCGTTCATCACTTCTTTCAAACTTCTTTTCATAAGATCTGTCATTGTTTCTTTCATCCTTTCTCTTGTTAGGGCATCTTGCAGCAAAATGTCCAATTTCTTTGCAATTAAAATAGATCAATGGTAATTTACCTTTATATCTTCCTTTACCTCTATTTTTTCTCCTAGCCATTAGTGCTTCAAGTTCATCAAGTTCTTCTTCATCGCTATCACTATCACTATCATTTCTCATAGTGTGTTTGTTACTAGATTTTCTTATTTTTAGAGAAGATTTGAATGCAGACTCAATATTTGCTAAGACACTGTTGTCATAGTTTCTCATCTCAAATGAAATAAGTCTACCATTCAAACTATCAAGAGTAACATTGTTACTAGCTAGTGTTCTCATTTCTTGTATTGCAGATACTCTAATAGCATAAACAAGTAGTAAGGTTATTAGAATCTTACTTACAAATGTTTCTTCTTCAAGTACTCCTACTCCTCAGATAGCATTAACAACTTCTTTGATTTTGTCACTGTACTGAGTGATTTTCTCTCCTTTCATTTTCAGGTCATCAATGTTTCCTCTTAGGCTTTCAGATTTAGCTCTCAGCACATTAGCATCTCCTCCATGTACTAGCTTGAGTTTTTCCCACATTTTCTTTGTAGTGGTGCATGATTTCACATCTTCAAATTCAGCATCAGATAGTGAAGAAGAAAGTTCTATCATCATAGAATTGTGTTCATGTTTATCTCTTAATTGATCAACAGATAGAGGTCCAGTAGGTGCAACATATTTAGTATCCAAGTATTGTGTAACATCATTTCCAATAATATATAGATGAATTTTTATCCTACTTTTCCATGATACAAAGTTGTCTTTGTTCAACTTAGGCACATCCCTTTTACTCATCTTGTGACCTTTAGCTTAAGTCTCTTTAAAAGTTTCTTCCAAGCACCAAATCTCTGACACCAATTGTTAAAATAATTCCAAAAATCCAACGAAAACTTATATCTCTAATATAATATCCTCAATTATCTTTTAGTCCATCAAGATGTATGCCTTAAATAAATTTAACAAATATAAATTGCTTGGTAAGATATATTGTTTATCTTTTCTAGACTTAACCGAATAGTAGCAATTAGAGTTAGTGTTTACCGACCAATCCAGTTTTAGTAATGTGTAAAGTAAAATATCAATGCAATGAAAGAAATACACATTTGACACATGGATTTTAACGTGGAAACCCCATTAAGGGAAAAACCCACTTGGGACCGGTAACCCAAAATTTTCACTCTTCTGAAGTGAGCTCGGTGAAGAGCAAACCCTGTTAAAGGTTACAAACACACTATGAAGTGCGACCTTGTTAGAGGATTCAAAACTAACAATTTTTATTTTGACCTAGAATTCACTATGTTTTCAAAAAGAAAACCTTTTGATACTCTTGAGTATCTCAATACAATAAGGATGGTTAAATCCCACCCGGTTAAGAGATTTTCTGAATCAATGGTTAAACTAAAACAGTAAACAATTTGTTTATAATACAACTTTAACTTGTAGATATTGAGATCTATTTTTAGTCCAATAATACCTCACTGATCAATATTCTCTTTAATTCCTTTTCTCCCCTTCTTTCTTCTGTTCTACTTGGTGAATGCTTTGTCATCTGTTGCTCGATGTTTGGATAATTTCTTGGCTCTGTTCTTTAGCCTATATGATCAGATCTGCATGAAGACTTCTATCTTCACAAGAATATATCCAGCATTCCTATCTGTATAATGAATTACTTTTCTCTTTATATAGACATGATTTAGCCGCTCAATCTTCTTTTTTTTGTCATAGATCACTTCTTGATCCGTAAATCTTCCCATGATGTGCTTTAATCAATAAAGCTCTGCTTTAGTTTTATTTTGTAAATACCTCCTTATTAACTATGAATAAAACTCGATTTTGAATCTCCCTCTTTCCTCTAGTTTAACTGATCATTAGAAATAAAGAAATCAATCCGTTACCTCTAAATATAGATCTTGATAGCTAAGTGTTTTTTCATTCTCTAACTTCAGTTCTGATTGGTCATCAACTTCAGTTAGCTTGGTCATTGACTTGAGTTATGCTTGGTAAATAACTCTTTCTTGGTAACCACTTGCTTAGTTACCATGGTGCTCAGTATGCACTGTGAACTTCTTGGTGTTCTCTATCTGTTGATGTGCACTTTTTGGCGGTGTTTACTATCACTCGGTGTATACTGATCTTTTATCTTTTACCGACCACATAAACTTTGTCCCTTCAAATATTTTAATTTTATGACAATATTTGTATGACCAATAAAAACATATCAAGTTGACATCAATGACAGTACAATACATTAATAGATTTAATGTCTTGCATTCACTTTTTCAGCTCGGTGATCATCACCTTATCATCTCCAAACATTCAATCAGTTATAGTTCATCAAATTGGGCATAAGGCAAATTGAATAGGATGTGGTCATTAGTTTCTTCTGCATGTTGGCATAGAGGGCATCTTGAGGGGCCTTCAAAGCTAAGTTTTTTTAAACCATTCCACTGTAAGAATATTTCCTTGGAGGGCCACCCATAAAAAGATACTAGATTTTTGTGAGCATGCTTTAGACCAACAAAGATCTAGAGGTAGGTCAGTTTTTTGCAAATGTAAATTGTTCAATACGAGGTTGTAACCATCCTTAAGATTGTAGTTTCCATTATTAGAACTAGTCCAAATTAATTTGTCTGGCCTATTTTTGAGGATGAAAAAGTATGCCCATGAGTGCATTCTTTTGATCCTCATTCATAGATGTTCGATGAAAGGACTTTCAAGTCTAACCTGAGATAGAGTTATGTTGATCTTTACTAATATACTGAGAAATTTTTTCTCCACATGATTGTATAAGGGTTTTTTTAATATTGGGGTCAAGGGATGTTTTGTTAATAGCTTCATAAGCCCCCAAGAGTCTTCCCAGAATAGGATACTATCTCTATTGGCAATATCCCATGTTAGATTATTGTCTATTAATGGTTTGCATTTCATCCTAAAATTTCAGATATGAGATCCTTTGATATGATTTTTTGTTCTAAAAATGTTGATTGGTTTTGCATCTTTTATGTATTTCTAAAGAAGATTTTGGGCCCATTTCCTATCAAAATGTTTGTACAGGATCTATACTAATTTAGCTCCTAAGGCTTTATTTTTTTATCAAAGATTTTTTAACCCTATTATGCCATTCTCTTTAGGTTTACAAATATTGTCCTATTTTATTAAAGCCATTTTTTTTTTCAGATGTGCCTTGCCAAAACAAGCTTTATAATTTAGAATCTATCAAGTTTTTAATCCCATTCATGACAGGGAGGATAGACATCTGATAATTAGGGATAGAGGAGAGGACATATCTAATCATTATTTCCCTACCAGCATTAGAGAGCCATCTGACTTTCTGAGTATCATATTTTTGGTGTATTTTAGAACATATGGGATCCCATAAGTTTTTGTTTCCTATCACTTTATCTAAAAGGATGCCTAAGTATTTATAGGGAAAGTTGCCTACTTTGAAAACCAAGGTTTTGCAGATCTTTATTTGGATATTTGGGCATGTATTTAGAAAGAATATATCTGGATTGACCATCTGATTCGAAGCCTTCATATAATTTGTAAGAATATCTTTAGATTCATTTTCTTCTTTTATGGTAGCCTACCAGGTAAGATAGTATCGTCTGCAAATTGTTGATGGGTGATATTAGGTATGGATTCTGATAATCTCACACCAAAAATTTTCCCTTCTAAGTAAGATTTTGAAATGTTTCTTGCAAGAGCATCAGCCATAATGACAAAAAGGAAGGGGGATATGGGGTCTCCTTGAAAAATACTTCTAGAGATATTAAAAAAACCTACCGGGGAACCATTGAGGAGGATGGATATGGTAGGTGTGGAGATACAACTGAAAATTGTTGTAATCCATCCTTTGGAGAATCCAAATGCCTCTAAGAATTTACCTATAAATCTCTAATCAACTTTATCATAAGCTTTTTGGATATCTAGTTTTACCAACATACTTGGTTCTTTGTTTATTTGAGCTATATGGATGATCTCTTGTGCGATGATTATACCGTCATAGATGGATCTATTGGGTAAAAAACTCATTTGTTCCTCAGCTATGATTTTGGGTAGAAATGTTTTCAATCTATTTGCTAGATGTTAAGAGTATATCTTGTCAATGGTTTTACAAAGAGAAATTGATCTGTAATCACCGGGTTCTTCTGTATTTCTTTTCTTAGGAATAAGTGTCAGAAAGGTATTGTTTATTTCTCTTAGGATTGAACCTGAGTTTCTTGTGGATTGTAGGGCTTTCCACAATTCAATTCCAAGAGAGCTCCAACATTTTTGAAAGAAGTGTGCGTGGAAGCCATCAGGGTCAGGGGCCTTGTTTGATTTCATTTGAAAAAGAGCATTCTTGATTTATTCTAGCATGAATTTGCGATTTAGCTACTTATTGTCTTGTCCTATTATTAATTTAGGTATGGCAGGGAGTAATTCTTGTTATGCTTTAAGGTTAGAAGTTTCTAAGTTATTTAGGATTTTTGTGTAATATTTTATGAATTCGTTAGTAATTTCTACTGGATCCTCAGTAAAGATACCATTAGAGTTTTCTATTTTAGTGATTCTATTGATACTTCTTCTTTTCCTAGTGCTATTATGAAAAACTTTTGTGTTTCTTTCTCCCTCCGAAAGCTAGATCTCCCTACATTTTTTCCTCCAATAAATTTCCTCTTGACTTAAGAATTTTGCTTGTTTGGATAGTAAATTCTTTTTTTTTAGATACCTCTCTTCATTCATACTGAGTTTTATGACCTCCTCATTGACTTTGTATATTTTTGTCTCAATTGCATGTTTTTCTTCAAAAATGTTGTTAAAGTCTTCCTTGTTCCATTTTAGTATTTTTCTTTTTAATGATTTAAATTTGGCCATAAAGAAGAACATTTAGGATCCTTTAAATTGATCCTCATTCCACCATTTTTCAAGTTTAGTCAAGAAATCTTTATGGCTAAACCACATATTTTTTAATTTAAAGGTGTTATGCTTTGGTTTGGCGTCTTCCTTAATGTTGAGTTTGATCAGGAAATGATCTGAGCCTCAAGTGGAAAGTATTTATAAGGTTAGTGTTAGTTTAATAGATCCCAACTCTCCCTTATCAAAAAACTGATCTAATTTTTCTGTGATTTGGCTGAATCCTTGTCTTCTGTTATTCCAAGTAAAGGTACCATTTGTGCATATGATATCTAAAATATTATGGTCTTTGACCCATGAATAGAAATCTTTTTGAGATTGGTGGACAAAGGAAGAGCCACCAAATTTTTCCCTATAATCTAATATAGCATTGAAGTCCCCACCAACAATATGTGAGGTGGGATTATTATTAATGAAATTTCCCACTAAATCCCATAAAAACTTCTTATCATTATTACTGGTAGGACCATAGATATTGTTAATAATGAATCTATTATTATTGTCTATGATTTTAATATGCTATGAGATCCAATTAGAGTTGGCTTTGACTGGTTCAAAACTGACCTTTCTTAGGTCCCAAATAATGGCAAGTCCTTCGGATGCACCAACACAACTTGTCCAATAAGATTTCCATATACCTAATTTACTTTCTAGAGATTTGGCCTCTTCTTTTCCTATTTTTTTTTATTGAATAAGGATGATGACATATTCAAAATTTTTAATATTATGTTTAAGTAATATTTTCTTGCTAGGGGCATTCAAACCCCTAACATTCCATGAGGTAACTTTAATTTTGCCTTGGGAAGGAACTTCCCCTTCCCTACATCAAAAAGATTTGTAAGTTTGACCTGATTATCTGCTTGGCTATCCCTAGATCTCAATTCAATGGTTGAATTCCTACCTCTCATCTTGGGGATTTTAGTGATGATAGGGGTAGCAAGCCCATCGATTGTGACTGCAATCCCAAGTTCCTCATTAACATTTTTAACCACATGAGGTTCATGTTCATTTTCTGATTCAGATATCATTTCTTTGAGGATACTGTCTTTAAACCAGGATAGCTCATTGTTGTCATCGATCCTTTGAATCTTTTTGAGACTGTCTGGGTTTTTTTAAAATTTTGAAAGATGTTTTCACCATACTCTTCTAAAATTTGTTGCTCATGTAATTGACAATCAATGAATTTATGCAAGGTTTCCAATTCCATAGGGATATTTATTTTTGGTTTATTTTCAGAGCACAATAAAGGATTATTATCTTTAACTCATATCTAAGTCCTTGTGGGGTTGTTTGCATACTGAACATCTTTATTAATACATAGCTCATTGTTACTGATTTCTAACTCCTACTGAACTATATTACCTGTGGGGCTTCTTCCTACAAAAGGATACATGATGCTACCTATATCGGTTTTACTTGTACTAGGATTTTTGTTCTGGCTACCTTTGTTCATCTTATATTCCTTAATGGCTACAAATTCATCTTCATTGGCTAAAATTTTTGATGCTTTGTTAGTGATATCGTCTACTCTTTCTATATAATCTATTTTTGTTGCAATTTTTCCAATACTTTTATCCATAACATTGACTACTCTGAGGAAAGATTCTTCTATAAGGGAATTGTCTTGTATGTTACTAAGTTCTAATTCTACAAATTCTTTTACTGCTTCTTCCTGACCCCTGAGTAATAATAAGGAATTTCTATATTCATCCATACTAATGTCCTCGTCAGAATTATTGCACATATTTGTGTTAAGAAAATCAAAGCTAATATTAGGGGGTATTGTTTTTTTTTATTGCTAGTTGGGGATAACATTGTATTTGAATTGTGTATATTATGTTTAATTTGTTTCTTTTGTGTTATTATTTTCGGTGAGGTAGTGTTATCTAATGATTTATTGTGCCTTGAATTGATAGCAATATTGAAACCATCAACACAATCCAATCTAGGGTTAGGTACTTTAGTAGGTGGATGATCGAGGTGATTGATAATGAGGTCATTATCAATACAGTAATTTCCTACAATAAAACCACCCATATCCAGATTAAGCTTGATCTCTAAAGCTGGTAGGATACGGGTAGGGGAGTCATTATGTTTTCTAATTGGACGGGGTGAGAAAAACCTTGGTTTAATATTGACATTTCCATACATAGTAGAAAGTATAATGGGTTCGAGCTTGTTAATAGAATTATCCATCTTTATTGCAATTTTAATATCTTAACTATCAAGGTAATTTAAATCTAAATCTACAAATTTCCCAATTTTGTTGGCATTGCTAATTATAATGGCATTGTGTATGAATTCTATTGGTAAGTTAGGAAGGAGGCTCCACACTAGTACATTTGAGGCCAAATTCTAACGGCTATCCATTGGATTTTCAATGCCTATCTATCGGTACTTTGACAGATGTAACTGTCACGGTTATTTCATTGGAAATTGCAACAGAAGTTGTAATTGTCGATATTCTGACAAGCTATCCGTCAAAACCTACCACACTAATATCCAAATTATTATATCATTTCATATGGTAATCTATCAGAACGCCGACGGAACATGTAGACTATTCAACAGACAGCCTGTCTCAATGCCCACGATTTTCCTGTCAGGGTGCTGACAGAAATGTAGTGACCATCCGATAGGAAACCCCTTCGAATGTATAGCACCTCTTTCATTTTGTCTGTCAGAATACCAACGGACATGTAGTAACCGTCTGACAGGAAACTCCATCAAACATATAGCACTTTCATCATAACTATCTGTCAAAAATGAGCTCTATCTGACAGACATCCTTTTGGAATGCTGATGGAAATACAGTGACACTTTGACAGGACAACCCGTTGAACATACAACACTATCATTGTAACTATCTTTCGAAAATGAGCTCTATCTGATGGACATCCTGTCAGAATACTGACGGAAATATAGTGACACTCTGATAGAAGAACTCGTTGAACATATAGCACTGTCATCGTAACTATCTCTCAAAAATGTATTTTTTCCGACAGGGAAACCCGTCAGATGTATAGCGCTTCCGTCAAAATGGTTACCATTAGCGTCAAAATTGTGATAGATATTAACACTAAAGATAATAAAGCTCAAGAGACCACCATAAAGGGTCTCCGTCTTTGGTCTATGTTACTGACAAATGTTTAATATTTCATTAACTCATCAAATAAGGGGATCTGAAAGAACTGAATAGAATATTTTCATGAAAACATATTATTTAATTTGACGTTGCACGAATTTATTTACTTCGCGCACTTGTAGACTAAAAGGACAAAAATAAAGAAACATCTCCTCCTGTGGCCTACATTACTCAAGCCACGGGAGGGGATAATTCATTCTCGTTGTCCTCGTAGTCTACAAGTGCGTGAAGTAGATAAATTCGTGCAACGTCAACTTTATTAATTTACATTATACATGAAAATAACATCTACTAAATTCTTTCATATCCCCGCATTTGATGAGCTAAAGAAATATAAAATGTTTCCTCTAGCGTATGGACCAAAAATGAAGACCAACTATTATGGTCTCTTAAGCTCTGCTATCTTTAGTCTTAGCTACTAGGTAAAGGCCTGAAAGACTAATACCTACCGATCATCAAGAATAATCACCGCCTTGCCTTGATGTACACTGCATATATTACTAAAGATGAAGAGAAGGCAGAAAATATGAATGGATAAAATAAATGAAAGATACAATAATATTATCTTGTTTTTTACCTTCTCATAATTGATCCTAGTCTAGCAAAAATCTTTTACACTTGTGCAGCTCATCAATACTAGAGGCTTGAAGGAATTTTATATGATCACTAGCACATTTCGTGCATGGATGAGAAACAGTATCCAAAGTTTCCAGATTCTGAGAAGGGGTATGAGTGGAGGGAAAAGAAGGGATATTTGTGAAGGTTTTATAGACATAGGTTACTAAATCATCATCTTTGCATAGGTACTCAATCTGGAAACCCTTGTCCTCACTTTTGTCCCACCTCATCTCAGTAAAGAATATATTCTATAGAATTTTAGACATCTACAAAATCTCCACAAATATCCCTTCTAGCCTCCACTGAATATACACCTTCTCAAAATCTAAAAACTCTTGATCATTGATTCTCATCAATGTACAAATAAAATTGTGATAAAACACTTAATCCCTAATTCAATCTTTGATAAATAAAATTGTGACAAAACACTTAAAGAATATGGAAAGCTCACAATATTTGTTTACTCCACTCAATAAAGGAAATCCCTTGGTGTAACCTTGATAGACGTTACTCGATCATGCTGGGAGACATGTACCCAAATGAGATGGCGGGGCCAATAGTCACATGTCCACGAGGGGTTCATCTTGAATGGTGCTCTGGTGGGATAAAATACCTCACCCTTAATGTTGGTGGGTTCCACCCACTAACAATTTGAAATTTTAGCATAGTAGTCATAGCTTGGTATCAGAGTTGAGATATTTGGATTGATGCTTGTGGAGTGTGGTGGGCTTGTGACATCCTTAGTTGAACCTTTCCAAACTTTCTTCTGTTGTGCTACTCTATGTGTACATGAACTAAATGATGAGGCTAGCAACCACATGTCTACAAGGGGGTTCACTTTGGCCCCTTTTTTAGTTGGATGCATGCACAATTCAGTGCAATAGTTATTTTATTCTTGTAGTAAAAATATGTGCAAAATCTACACCTTCATGATTGAAACTAGTAGCAAATAGGAGTGTTGTTTCAACTTCCAATGGTAATGCTTTCAAATTACCTAAAGGCACTCTTGCTTCAAATACAAAGTTACATGTAGAGAAAAAAAAAGGTTAAGGCATTAGAGAATAGGTCACATAGGTAAGGGTCTAAGGACCCTCAAAAAATAAAAATATTGTAGAGGATCTAAATTATCATGCTCTTGAGTTTGATTTTTGATGAACATTGCATATATGGTAAATAAAAAAAAAATCATATTAACTTGAGTTCTTACAAATCTTCTAGGGAGTTGAATTTAATTTATTCTGAAACTTTTGTTCTTGTAACTGTGTTCAATTTGAAAACCTTTGTATTATTTATCTTTCATAGAGGATTACTTGAGAAGGACATAGGAGTATTTCAATACAAGTAAATTTGAAGCCTTCAGTTATTTTGGAGAGTTTAATGCTCGTCTAAAAAGTCAGACTCATAGGAAGATTAAAGTTTTGAGAATTGAAAATAGTTGGTAGTTTTGTATAAAAGACATTGATAGACTATGAGGAGCATGAGATAGAGAGACATAAGACAACTCTAGTTACTGCTCAATAGAGTGGAGTTGTAGAATGAATGAATATGACATTGATGGAATAGGATTATGCTTAGTTTTATTGACATGGAACATAATTTATAGGTAGAAGTGGTTGCTATAGCTTCTTACCTAATGAATAGGTTTCCTTCCTCAAATATTATGGATAAGATTCCTATGGAGTCTTGATAGGCCAAAAACTTGAGTATATCATCTTTTTGGTTTTCGTTGTGAGGCATGTGCACATGTCGAGGAAGATGCAGTCAAATTGGGGAACAAGTAGTTAACTATATCTTAATTGGTTATGGTGTTGGTGTAGAAAGGTACAAGATCTTTCAGCCAAGAGAATTCTTTACTACAAAAATGTTATTTATAGAGAGATTAAGCATTCTAGAATTTGGTAGCCAACAAAGGGAAAGAAGAAAGATGTTGTTTCAGCTACCCCCAAAGACTAGAAAGTTGAACTAGGAGCTAATGAAGGTCAAATAAAAGGAGGAGAGATTAGATAGTTTAGATAATTTTAAACAGTTATAACCTTCACCTCAATCATTGAGAAGATCCACTTAGCATAGATATCAACTAGATAGGTGCACTCATAATTGAAGATGTATAAATGAGACTAGAATTTTGATGGAGGGATTGGTTTTGGATTATTCTTGAGTCTTGAAGAGAACCTATGGATGAGATGGCTCCATTGAATGTCAACCACATATGGACTTAGTATCTTTTCTCGATGGTCAAAAACTTGTTGGTTGGCTGTCCAAAGGAAGATTAGTTTTGATGGTAGTGTTGAGAAGCACAAGGGAATTTATTATTATAGGTTTGTTTTATGATTGGTAAGCTTTGGCATCTAGATGATTCTTATTGTATATTACAACAACTATTGACCTTGAGATTGACCAAACAAATGTGAAGAAAACTTTCATGGTGATTTGGAGAATCAAACCTAAAACTTGTAAGAGGTGTAGAATGTGATGCCATTTATTGTTACAATGGGATTAGATACCTAGAGGTAAAACTATTGCAGTCCACACATTATTTAATTGGGTCACTCCTTAAGGGCGTGGTTAAACTTAATATAAACAAAAGATGGTTCTAGTTGTCACACATTTAGCAACTCTGATGATAATTAATATAAATTGTCAATTAATAATTGAATACAAATATGATCAAATGACAACTAAAAGATATTTAATATCGATTTGTAATTAATTACATTGAAGGAATTTATTATTTTAAAAAGTGGACATGATTGTTTCATCTGACCAATCTTGGAGAGAGAAGCAAGATGATCATAACAATCTAACGTGTTCATTCTTTCCATATAATTTTCTAATATTGAAGTTGATCTCCCCATGGCCTTCAGAGGTTTCAAACTAGTGATGTACATGATAATTTCCATGTCTATCACCAACAAAATATTATCCATTGATTTTTCCCCTATGAAGACCACGAAGGCACTGGTTACATTTCATTCAACTTCCTATTTCTTATATTAAGTTTAGATTATTATCACATCTTTTCATGAGAGCATTGATCACAATGTTCCATAAAAGTTTGTTAATAGTTGGGGGGAGGGATATTATTATTTTTTTATTACCATTTTTTTTTATTCGCATTAATGATGTTTGAGTATGTGAAATTGTCTAGGTATGAGTTTTTGTCAGCCGAGAAGTTGTTGCATTTCATTCATTATTCATAAAGGCCACTTTGAGTTATTTTCAATGAGTGTGAATTTTTAACTATTAGTTCTCTGTGAAGTATGAGAAACTAGTACAAACCCTTTTCTTTTGTGCAAAGAAGAAAGACCTACCTAATTTTGAGCCCAAGATTTAAGAGTTTTTGAAAAATTGACTCATTAGGAATATGATTCTAGTAACGAGTGGTGATCTAATCCATAGCTAACCTACTATTCATAGTCTCATTGACAATGAATGGGAGTGTAAGAAATAATTTATTAATGTGAGATAGTTGGATTACTTTCATGAACTCTCAAATTTTAACATTGACTTTGACCTTCAGTTGTCCTTTTCCTTGGAGGATGGATTTTCCATTGTGAAGGGATTAAAAATGGATAAAACAAAGATGGATTAAAAAAAGATTTCCAAATAAAAAGGTGTCGTTAATGCTCCAAATTGAAATCCATTTTGGCACTAGCATAAAAAATTTGAGATCAATTTTACTTGAAAGAAACATGCATTCCCATAACATTTTTTTAATTCCCCAATCCTCTTTGTATTGTGGTACTATATTGCTAACTTCGAAAGTGGTCAATTTTTTATCACCTTTTTTCTTTTGTTCTCAAATTATGTTTCATTTTAGTTCCCTATTTCTTAATTAAATGCTAATTTTTAAATGTAGAGAACTGAAATGTACCCAAAACTAGAAAAATTAGAAAACTTACTACCACTGGCATTGCTAGAGATTTTTCAACTAAATGAATTGAATTAGAATGTGCACATTATAACATTTAGTTGAATTAGACTAGGTGGGTTTTAACTGAACACAAAAGCTTTTGAAGAGAACACTTGAACGTCAATTCAAATAACCTAAGGAAAAGGACCTTCTGAACGGAACACGTTTAACTTAAATTAAAAAACCTTAAAGTAGAACACCCTTTGAACAAAACATGTTGAAGTTAAATTCAAATGATCTAATGTAGAAAAACCTTTAGCCTTGGAATTAGATGAAATCACCTGTAAGATCTTTTAAATTGGGCAAGTTTGTCAAGTGATATTTGTATTCAAATGCAATGTCTTGTACTCTCCCCAGTGCTACCAGTTGTGGATGCTTTAGTTTAAGTCCATAATTCATTGTATCTATATGGGTCTAAACAAATTAAAGGTAGTAGGTTTTCACAATCTATGATAATGTTAGTATATTTATATTCTAAATAAATCAAAGATAACAGGTTTTCACAATCCATGATAATGTTAGTATGTTTATATTTATGAGAACGATTGTGTATGTTTATGGGAAGTCAAAAGGTTTCAATTAACAACCTAAATCAATGGCTGATAATTATAAGCCATGTTTCAAAATATTCATAGCTAATTTCATAAAGTGGAGATTATGATTGTCTTTGTGATAGTAAAGAACAAGCAAACCTATTGTAACACTGTGCTATTTAATATCCCATCTGGGTCAATTTTTTTTGGGTTTCTAATTCAATTTGGGTATTATTTTGAGTAATTAAAATTATCAGTAACCTTTACAAACAATTACAGAAGACAATGGAAGTGGAGATAAAAATTACTACAATAATATCAAAAAATCTATCCTTCCATCATTTGTTTTCTAAATTTCCAATGTCTTGTTACACCCTTCTAATTCTTCTGAGTTGCGTGCAACCATCCTGATTAGTGTAGATACGTCATCTCAAAGTTATGGAACAATAGCTAAAAGAAACACAAAATTGTACCATAATGTAGCTTAACTTTTTTATTACTAAAAGTAGTTCAGTCAGTTTCTTACATACCTTGATGTTATTTGCGTTGTTGTAGAGAAGAAAGTGAAAGGAGCCTATTTATTCTAGGATCGAACTTAGTAGTATCTCTGTTGATTGTATGATTAATCCATGTTCTTACTGCTCATTCAAAAACACACATAGAGGGAAGTGCGACGACAATATTTGGATTTCAATTGTTTTAGCGACACCTTTTTATTTGGCAATCTTTGTTCAATAACATCACCCATCAAAATTTGTTATATCAAAGCATTAAACATAAGAGAAAACATTTATCATTGTAACAAAGGATGCTAATTTACACTTACAGTATAATATCAAAGTATTTTACCACTTTTAAAAGTAAAACAATTGAAATACTTGGCCATTTGCCTAAGACTATGCTTCTCTTTACATTTCATTCAATTACATATTTGATATAGAGTACAAGTTCTATAAAAGAATCATCATAATAAATGTATGGAAAATAGAGCAATTTTGTAAAAATCTTTTTGTTCAAAACTAATCTATTGAATGAAGTTTTTACATGTTGTCTCATACAATCCGTGAGACTGACCTTTTCTTATTCAATACTAATTAATAACAATGCATACATGAATAAGTAAATGAAAGATAAAGAATGTAAAGAGGTTAACCATCCATTGCCTATATGACTAGAATAGAATTTGTTATTGTTAGAATAGTCCCAAAGGATAACTTAGAGGGGGGGGGGGGGTGTGAATCAGTTATCAGTTACTTAAATCCTTTTTACTTCTTTAACTTTAGTAAACAACAAAGTAAATGCATAATCAAATAACACAGTACTCAACACACAATTTGATTATGGGGAGACCAAATGGTAAAAACCCCAGTGGGAATTACCACCCACAATAAACTATACTTGTTTGTAGTAATCCCTGTTAGAATAATTTCAACCCTGTTAGGAGTTGTACAATACAATGCAATAAGTATAGTGACCTGGTTAAGGGTCAGACCCTGTTAGGAGTCTTTTACAAATAACCTTGTTAGGGGTGGTGGACTCACTATCCAAAAGCTCACTGCTTGATGGTGAAGGCTACAACCTTGTGAATTAAAGATATGCACTATATCTGATTGATGAACTGTAGAATAGACCTACTATCTTGATCAATTCCAGTGTATTACAATCTTTCACTTCTTCTTCACATAGAACCTTGATGAATGAACCAACTCTAATAATCTGCTCTGTACATCTTTCTTCACTTTTTGTATCATTCACACTTGGTGTATCACAATTGAACTACTATAAGTATCTTCTCCAAATTAGAAGGTCATGTTGGCTCTTATAAACACTTCATAAATATCTTAGTTGGCTTAACTAAGCATGCAAACAATATTAAGTCCACGCAAGTCAATGCTGGACAGACATGACGCTTCACTGAGTCGGCCTCACCAAATTAACCATAACTTTGCAATCATCTTGAAACATATTTGGTGCCTCTGGATTTATATAATCAACTCATAATTAATCATGAATATACACACACATATCCTAAAGAATGGCGCAACTCATGAAACTCATTATATACGTCGTCCCTAAACCGTTATACTTCCAAAACTGTAACTGCTAATAACTGAATTGCATAACTTTACTGAAACATCATATCTGGGTCTCTGTGTATGAACATAAAATAATAAAAATGTCAACAACATGTATCTATCCACACAAGTCTTCATGTCATCATTCAGATAAGTTCATACAGAATTACTACTGTGTATTATATATTGTCATCAATGACAAACATACAAACAATCAGCTCTCAGAATCAAATCTCCAACAATCTCCCCCTTTGACATTGATGGCAACATATGATATCAAAAACATCCTCTGTTCATGGTGTCCTCTTTCTGTTACAATATTCTCAATATCCTCATCAAATATTTCTCTAAACTGTTGCAGTTCCTCTGTCTGTATTTGTTGTTCTATGTATATACTTCCCCAAAGTATATACTCCCCCTTAGTACATAATCCTCCTTACTATATACTCCCCCTTTGACATCAATGGCAAAGGGTGCCATAGTTCTTTAGGTATAGGTACTACTCCAGAAGTAGAGTAGTCAACCATTCATCAGTCACTTAATGACAGATGTCTTTGCTGCTTCTTCTAAACAGACTTAGGAGAGGGAATTACTCCCAACTTCTCCCTGAGATACTCAAAAGTATCCTTTGATAAGGGATTTGTGAAAATATCTACCAACTTTTCTTTGGTTCTCACATATTCCAATTTCACTTCTTTGTCTGCAACCTTCTCTCTTAAGAAATGGTACTTGATCTCTATGTGTTTTGTCTTTGCGTGCATCACAGGGTTCTTAGACATGTTGATAGTGCTAGTATTATCACAATGAATAACAATAGGATAATCAACCTAAATGCCAAATTCTTTAACCATCTTCTTGATCCAAACCATAGTTGAACAATTTAGTGCTACTGCAACATATTCAGCTTATGTTGTTGAATGAGAAATACAGTTCTTCTTCTTTCTTATCCAAGAAACCAACCTATCTCCAAGCAATACTGCTCCTCCTAAAGTGCTCTTTTTTTCATCAATACAACCTACCCAATCTACATCTGTATATACACAAAGCTTTACATTCTATGATTTAGGATACCATAAACCATAGTCTATAGTTCCCTTTAGATATTTGAATATCCTTTTGACTACCATTAGGTGACTCTGCTTGGGTTCAACTACAAATCTTCCAACAATGCCAACTGCATTAGATATGTCAGGTCTAGATTGAGTTAGATAAATGAGTTTACAAATCATAGATTTTTACAATGTCTTATCAACTACTGTGGATTCATCATCTTTTGAAAGCTTGCTTCCTGTTATCATGGGAGTGCATACTGGCTTACAGTCTTCCATCTGAAAGGTCTTCAATATTTCCTTCACATATTTAGACTGATTAATAAGTATACCTTTATCTATTTTCTTTACATTTAGTCCCAAAATGTATTTTATAGGACCAATCATACTCATTTCAAATTCATTCTGCATTTCTTTTGCAAATGCTTTACTGAGCTTGTCATTACCCCCAAAGATAATGTCATCAACAAATATAGCAACTAACAATAATCCATTAGGTGTTTCTCTTGTGAATATTTTATAATCTGCTGCTCCTTTCTTGAATCCAATCTTGGTAAGATAACCATCAAGTCTCTCATACCAAGCTCTTGGGGCCTGTTTAAGACCATAGAGTGCCTTCTTCAATTTGCATACCACGTCTGATTCATCTGAAAGACTAAATTCTCCAGGCTGTTCAATGTAGACTTCTTCATTGAAATCACCATTCAGAAAAGCTGATTTTACATCCATTTGATATACTTTAAAGTCTTTGACTGTTGCATATGCCAAGAAAAACTTTATTGCTTCTAGTCTGCTCACAGGGGAAAATGTATTAGTGTAATATATTCCTTCTCTCTGAGCATATCCCTTGCATACCAATCTTGCTTTGTTTCATACTACTGTACCATCTTTATTCATCTTGTTTCTGAATACCCACTTTGTTCCAATCACATTTTTGTTACTGGGTCTGGGCACCAATTCCCATGTGTGATTTCTGATTATCTGATCTAATTCTTCTTTCATTGCATTCTTCTAATCAGAATCATTACAAGCATCTTCAACACTTAAGGGTTCAATCTGTGAAAGTAAACATACCTCTTCATCCACTACTAGACTTTTTTCTTTTGATCTGGTCAAAATACTGCTGCTCTGATCTCTAATGATGTCATTTTTAGAGTGGTATCTAGATGTGAATTTTGGAACCTTAGGTGTGTCTTCTTCTTCTATAGTTTGTGATTCTTCTCTGCTTGATTCAGGATCATTGCATGAGACATCAATGCAATCAAAAATTTCTTCAATAATAGTGTCTTTGCTGCTAGGTTTGGGTCCATCCTCAATCATAGGTGCATATTCATAGTATCTTTCTTGAACCATAAAATTTTCATCAATCTTAACATGCGTGCTTTCAATTATCTTATTTAATCTCAAATTGAAACATCTATATGCTTTTCTTTTAGTATAATAACCAAGGAAAATACCTTCATCACTTCTAGCATCAAACTTACCAACACCATAATCTCTCTTAATGTAGCACTTGCTGCCAAAGATTCTGAAGTACTTTACTATAGGTACATTGCCAAACCAAAGTTCATAGGATGTCTTATCCGCACCTGGCCTCAATTGGGTTTTGTTGATAGTATATAATGTTGTATTCACTGCATCTCTGCAATAGGTGTTCGCAACTTTTCCTTCAATCATCATAGTGCGTGCTATATCAAGTATGATCCTATTCCTTATTTCTACAATCCCATTCTGCTAAGGGGTTCTAGGTGCACTCAACTATCTTTTAATACCATGCTCTTCACAATAGTCATAAAACTAATCAAAGGTGAACTCTCCTCCTCTATCTAATCTCAGACATTTCAGTTTCAATCCGGATTCATTCTCAACTTTAGCATTGAATATTTTGAACTTCTCAAAGGCTTCAGACTTCTCCTTTAAGGACGCAACCCACATCATCCTAGAGAAATCATCAACAAACAAAATGAAATACCTTTCTCCGTAGTATGATCTTGTTTGAGTAGGACCACACAAATCTGTATGCACTAGGTCCAATTTGTTCTTAGTTGAGTTCTGCTTTCTTCTGAAGGAACTCCTTACATGCTTTCCCATAACACATTCCCTGCATATTGTGTCAACTAGTCTTGCAATACTTGGTAGGTCTCTAACTGCCTTAACATTTCTGATCTTTACTATATTATCAAATTTGATATGACAAAGTCTGTTGTGCCATAACCAACTATCATCCACCTTTGCAACAAAACAACTTACATCATAATTAAGCTGAAAAACATTACCTTTTGTTTTGGAGCCTGATGCAATCATGTCTCCATCCTTGTTGTTAATGATGCAGTTGTTGTCTTTGAACTCTAAATGATAACCTTTGTCAAGTAGTTGTCCAACACTCAGCAAGTTATGATGTAATCCATCAACATATAGAACATCATCTATCTTATTCTTTCCATCCAAAGTGATAGAACCTCTGCCTATGATAGGTTTGGGAGTGTTATCTCCAGATATAACCATACCACCTTTGTACTTTTCTAACTGAACAAATCTATCTTTGTCACCTGTCATATGATGAGAGCATCCACTATCAATAATCCAATTAGTTCTGATGTCTGCTTTGGAAATTAGGGCTAGCTCTTGTTCTTTCTTTTCATCTGCAATGTCCATTTCCTCAAGGAACCTTTTCATATCTCTAAGGGCAATGAATCCAATTTCATCTTCTCCTAAATCTTCATCTATTACACCTTCTTCAGCATGATAACATTCCTTCTTATATTTGGGTTTGTAATCAGATCTGAACTTCTTGACTCTTGTGGGACATTCAGATGCAAAGTGACCTATCTTATTACAAGAAAAACATTTGAATGGAAGTTGTCCTTCATATTTACCTTTTCATTTCTTTTCTATTCTAGCAATCATAGCTATGATTTCTTCAACTTCTTCATCAACTTCTTCTTTCTCATTGTGACTGGAGATGTGTAAGGATTTCTTACCATGGACTGTGGCTTTGAAAGCTGTTTCAGTTTTAGGTTCAGTCTTCAATATTGATATCTCAAATGCAGAGATTTTGCTGATTAGAGTCTCTCTCTTGAATTTTTGTGAGAATTTCATAGTTTCCTCTAGAATACTAATCTTGTTTTCATAGTCTGATGTCAAAGTAGTTAACAACTTATCCATTATATCTTCTTCTGATATTTCATCACCATTGTTCCTAATTATGGATACTACTTCATTTATCCTTTGATTGTAAGCTCTAATGTTCTCTTTAGGTAAAATCTCAAAACTGTTGTATTTCTTCTTCCATGTCTTCCTATGTGCATTCTTTGCTTGAACATCTCCTTCAAACATGTCTTCTAAATACTTCCATATGGTACATGCTTTGTCAATTTTCTTGATTTCAGAAAATTCACTGTCAGATAAGGCGTTGATTAGGGCTTCTTTGGCAATTGCATTATGTGTAAATATGTCCTTTTGTCTATTAGTAGCATCATCCTTTGCAAGGTCTTTCAGAGATGGAATTACAACCTCTTGTGTGGCAATTTCAAAGATCTC
>MU224581.1:295836-326938 GCA_018584345.1 Thuja plicata | reverse complement strand
ATCGAACTTAGGGCTTTCTTTTCTGAAGTAAGACATCTGATCTACCTTAAGCTGTTAGGCTTCTTCTCCAAGGCACTTGGCTCTGATACCAATTGTTAGAATAGTCCCAAAGGATAACTGAGAGGGGCGGGGGTGAATCAGTTATCAGTTACTTAAGTCCTTTTTACTTCTTTAACTTTACTATACAACAAGGTAAATGCATAATCAGATAACATACTACTCAACACACAATTTGATTATGGGGAAACCAAATGGTAAAAACCCCCATGGGAATTAGCACCCACAATAAACTATACTTGTTTGTAGTAATCACTGTTAGAAGATATTTCAACCCTGTTAGGAGTTGTACAATACAATGCAATAAGTATAGTGAGTTGGTTAAGGGTCAGACCTTGTTAGGAGTCTTTTACAAATAACCCTGTTAGGGGTGGTGGACTCACTGTCCAAAAGCTCACTGCTTGATGGTGAAGGCTACAACCTTCTGAATAACGGATATGCACTATATATGATTGATGAACTGTAGAGTAGACATGTTGTCTTGATCAGTTCTAGTGTATTACAATCTTTCATTTCTTCTTCACATAGATCCTTGATGAATGAACCAACTATGATAATCTGCTCTGTACATCTTTCTTCACTTTTCGTATCATTCACACTTGGCGTATCACAATTGAAATACTATAAGTATCTTCTCCAAATTAGAAGGCCATGTTGGCTCTTAGAAACACTTCATCAATATCTTAGTTGGCTTAACTAAGCATGCAAACAATATTAAGTCCACACAAGTCAATGTTGAATAGACGCGACGCTTCACTGAGTCAGCCTCACCAAATTAACCATAACTTTGCAATCATCTTGAAACACATTTGGCACCTTTGGATTTATATCATCAACTCATAATTAATCATGAATATACACACGCATATCCTGAAGATAGGTGCAACTCATGAAACACATTATATACGTCATCCCTAAACCGTCATACTTCCAGAACTGTAACTGCTAATAACAAAATTGCATAACTTTACTGAAACATCTTATCTAGGTCTGCGTGTAAGAACATAACATAATAAACAAGTCAACAACATGTATTTATCCATGCAAGTCTTCATGTCATCATTCAGATAAGTTCATACAGAATTACTACTGTGTATTATATGTTGTCATCAATGACAAACATACAAACAATCAACTCTCAGAATCAAATCTCCAACAGTTATATCAAAGAATTAAACATAAGAGACAACATTTATCATGGGAACAAAGGATCCTAATTTCTAGTTAGAGTATAATATCAAAGAATTTTACCACTGCTAAAAGTAAAACAATTGAAATGCTTGGCCATTTTCCTGAGACTATGCTTCTCTTTATGCTTATTTAACACAAAAAGTTGGAAAGAAAACTTAAATCTCAAATGCTCAATCTACCTTAAAAAATGACAATTATTTGTTGAAGGTGTTCGCTGTCTCTTGCAGATTCTTCAACCAATTTTTCCACGATGGTCCCTTTCTGGATCCATATGAATGGAATTAGTAGTTATAAACAATGCATTGTATCCAAACTAAAACCAAAGCATTAATAAAAAAAATAATACTGTTACCTCAGGATTGTTCAGGAGACGAAGAGGACCACTTTCTAGATTTACAAGATATTTAACAATCTCATTATAAATTTCCAGAGAAGAAACTTTTAAGACAAAGTCTTTATCTGGGTTCTGCATTAATAAAAAGTTTAGTAGTCAACTTGCTGCGAGCAAACAATACATCTATCTTTTTATACATTTGCCTTTTGAAACCCTCTTTTCTTCAAAGATCACATTTAATATGTAGGTGTTCCAAAAAAATGATTGGGGATAATGCTCATACATTTTGTATGTGATTGTAAATGTCATTAATTGCCTGTTTAGTTATCCCTCTCATGGTGAAGGTCTTTCCAATGGACGTTTCTCCATATGCAAAAATAGTGGTTGCATATAACCAAAGGCAGAAAATTAAGAATGGGGAAAATAGAGGATCTACATGAGATCAAGGAAAAAGATGCATGAGATACAAGCACATAAAAATTGAACTTACTTTACACACTGTTGTCCACTTTACAAAGACTGACCAATGAAACCAAAGAAAAATGTATAGCTATAACTTTCGGCGATATAGAGAAAGAAGAAAAAATAGCTTAAAAAATCAAAAGAAAATATCATAAATCAACAAATGCACAAAATTAAAACATCTTAAAAGATGAGAAAACCAATTATAAATTTGCATTATAATAAGGCAATATGAATAAAGACAACTTTACAAGGAAACTAGACATCAAAACGAAAGCAACATCTCTCTCTCTCTCCAAAATCTAAAAGCAAAAAAAATACTCTATTTATTTAAAAAAAATTGTAACACCTTAATTTGGTGCATCCCCCCTCTCTATACCCAAGTTGTCTATAATTCTTACTTTTGTTTGCATAATGGACCTAATGATAGCAGTATCTTTCCCAAAATATCTATATGTTTCTTCCTCTCAACACTAGACATTGGTGCATTATAACTACATCACAATACTTGTGCCCCTATTCATGATTACTGTCATCTTCTCCTCTCAAACTCTTCATCCTGATGATGGCTCATGAGTGTGCAGAGTGTGATTCAAAATGTTGATGACAAAGGCACTGACGCAATCAAATCTAGAACAAGATACAACAGCCTAAATGTTTACAAACTTTCATATTAACACGGAAATGAAACTACGCAAAGTACGCATGGATATGAGGTTGACAAGAATCCTTTTTTTGGTATGTGATGTTGACCTTACAAACATAAATTACAATGGACAAATTCTTCACTTTGAGCTCTGCACCATAATTTAGGGTGGGTTCAGCCATGTGATATAGAGGAAAATGTGATATGAGGATCAGCGTCTCTTCCCAATAGTATAGAATTTATCAACTTCACTGGTACCAGACAGAGCTTTGTATGTCGATCTCCTTGACCTATTCCCTTATTTTGTTGCAAAATTATTGTCAAGGAATGATTCATGGCTCTTTAGATCATTAGGAAGGGATCTATAGGACTATATTCAATGGTGAATGTGCACATTATAAGAATCCAATGCCCACAAGCCAAGCATTGCAGATAAAGGAGATGATTTGTAGAATCAACTATTGAAAAAATTTGCAAATGCAAGACAATTGGAGTTTCATGTGGCTTTTTTAACTAACTATGACACTAAATACTTCCTTGACCAGATCAACTGTTAAAGAAATTTGCAACTGTGAAGCCAAGATAAATTGGAGTTACCTGGGGGTCTTTTAGCAACTGAGCTACTTAAAGAGTTATTTGATCAGGAGAAACACATCAAGTACTTCACATGTTGAAATGAATCCAAAGCAAAAACTTTCACATCTCGAAAGACATACAATTTTAGTATGCTTGAATAGAACAAAGCAAATTATACATTAACAATATCCTGAACGGAGTCCTCAGACCTTTTATTTCATGATAAACAAAGTCCTACGACCTATCTCATAGAATAGAATAGAAGATTTTATAACATCCACAAGACAAAAGAAGTGTATGGGACGGTAAAACCTATTATTTATGCATTGTGAAGTGTTGATCTTGTGCATTTTAGTTTAATAGTGAGCCCTCCAAATCTCTTGAACGATTCTTCACTAGATAAATATTTAAAAGAGGCTGCTATTAAACCATTTATGATCCTTATTGTGATCGCATTTTCAAAACCCTCTCACATCTCCATTGTATCAACTCTACTACAGTTACATCTCTGATGAAAAACCATTAATCTATCTATCCACATTCAAAATTTGTTTGAATAATCAGAAAGTATAATGTAGTCCAACCTATTCTATCCCATAGATTACACACAACTTCAAATTGTCACCTCTGTATATATTTCAATCTAGATGTAAATAAATTTTATGTCATTTTTGAATGATTATCTAATACTTATAATGACCTTTCTAGTTTATAGAAACTCAGAATAATACTAAAACAAGGAAAGAAATATTGAAACCTTAGAACACACAAGCAATTCGGCAACCAAAAGATGAAGTAAGGAAGATCGTGGGTGTCAGCAACACATGCACACATTCTAATCGGTGATATATTGATGACAGCAGCCAAGGTGGCAAGGCCAATTGGAAGAAGTGGCAGTAGTAAAGTGAAGATCTGCAGATCACTCATATCTTTGGAAAGATGTGAGTGGTGTGACAATAGCATGCATAAATTTTTGAAGACCAATTCATGGCAAGGAAGTTTTAGGAAAAGAACGGTGGTGCTAAGATCAGAGTAGAGGAGTAGGAAGGAAGTCGCACAGAGGACAAGACCATGGAAGCTTCGCCTATGTTTAATCAATTCTGATACAAGTTTGTGAACCCGCGATTCTTTCTTCTCAACTTCCTCTTTAATTTTATTTTCAAATTTATCGGCCTTGTATTTCCAATAGATAACATCTTGAGAATCAAGTACTACCCTCTGTTCTTCTTCATAATCTACTGGCCTTTCAGGTTTCTCTATCCTCTGTGTTGTTTGATACTGGGACGCTATCTCCTACCACCTCTGTCTTTCCTTAAGTTCCATTTCATACAAATGCTTGTAGTGACTTCTATCTTTTGAAATGAAATCAACCTAATCAACATTAAATTTGGCCACATTCAAATTCACTATTACAACATTGGATTATTCTTTCCAACCTGTTGAATAGTTAATTTCAAAGAGTGTGATGATTATTCCACAAGTTGGACAGAATAATCCAATGGTGTTTTCCGAATTGTCATCTTCTAGAACTTCTATGTCTTTTTCTTTTCCTTATTTACAGTATCAGTTGAAATCTGCTCATGGCAGAGCTGCTAGCTTTGTATTGCAGTAAAATTATAGTATCTATCTTAAAGTTGTAGGAGACCTCAATGAGCATTGGGGATTAAATAAAATGTAATTATAGCGCTTTAATAGCGATGGGTAATAAAGAATACCATTGCTTCGTCCTATGTTTAGGCGTATATAACTCTTGTATAGATGGTGTGGGCTCGTTTCAATAATATATTCTACACCTCAAGTTATTTTCTCCAAAATGTGTTTGTGCTAAGTTGGTTAGACCAAAATGAGAGTGAGATGAATACAGCGACTGCGATGATCATCTAAACTAATATTTTTCTTTTCTATCAATGATGAACATCGTGATTACATATTTATCTAATATCTTTAAACAAATTGAATTTTAAAATCCTTTTCATGCTGATATGACGAGTTGTGTGATGAGTTGTCTAATCTTGATTATAGATAGATGAGAATTTTGTTATTTTTTAAAATAAAAATAAAATTAATCAAATTAGAAATGTCATCTAAACTTAGAATGTATGGGTTAAATTAGAATAAACCTTCATTACAAGTATAATATAGATTACAGAAAACTTCAAACATTTATAAGTAAAGGAAAGAAATATTGAAGCCTTAGAACGCACAAGCAATTCGGCAACCCATAGATTACACAAAACTTCAAACATTTATAGAAATGCAGAATATCAAATATATTCTCTTCAGAAGTAGACAGACCATAGACTGTATGTTCCTTCATGCAAAACAATGGAAACTTAATTATATAATACTAAAAGAATACAAAATCTAAACTAGATTACAGATTTGTGAAGAGAGTTTCATTTTTCAACTGCACTACAGTCACATATCTGATGAATAACCATAAATCAATGTCACATCTATCTATCTACACACAAAATTTGGTTACAATATCAGATCAACATGTAATTAAGATACAGAATTAATTACAATTTTACAAAGAAATATGAATCTAGAAACCTGATATATATACAACAAAAAATAGTTATAGATCCAATATCTTTGTAATAGGGTTCCATAGCCAGGGGATTTTGCTCACTAGGTAGAGTGAAGTTCAGCTCAAACATTTCCCTAGAAATGTTTCCTGGCTCATAAAATCCAACAAGCCTTGCAACAATTTCCACGCTCTCTTGAATATGATGATAGAGAGCAAGATCAAAAGGCCGAGAAAAACAAAGAGAAACAAAATAATCAAACAACAGATAAAATCCTAAACTTATGTTGACAATCAAGAACATTTACATAATAAAGAGCCTAAATAACTCACCATTGATGTCGTTCAACGCAGATAAAGCCACATTTTTTGCCCCTTCCTCGTACACACACTCTGTTGGACAAGAAGGGCCAAAAAACCTATCTACACAACAAATTTACAATTTCATCACAAAAAAATGATTTCTACAATAGTAGAACACATATAAATAAAATTAAGAAAAGAAGAGTGGAAATAAATTTAGATTTAGTTATTTGTGTGATAAATTTGCTTAGCAAAAGAGTACGAGTTTGAACCATGTTTGAACACAATAGTCTGCTAATTCTTGCAATCCCAAGCTGACTCATCCTTGTGACCCAGTTCTTTCCTGCTTAATGGTCTCACTCTCACTATAACAAATATCTTCCCTTCCCTCACTTTATTGTGATCTCCTCCTAGTGTTGTTGTTGGTGTTCTTTCTATTTTTGACATTGGTGTCCCGTGAGTTTGATCTACTGAAAGTGTCATTCTCGATTAGCAAAGAGACTAAACCTTCTTCACTTACTATTTTCTTATGTAGTCCTCCCGAAGCGTTGATTCAGGAGGACTTCTAAACTAAATCCTGTTCCAGCCTTGTTTTGGATGGTTTATATATCATATGATACTTTGAAATGAAACTCATAATCATATGTAGAATAATAAATAGAAACAAGATGAATTAGTGTTTATTTTCATCTCATGTTACAACATTAACAAAGAATTATTGTTTAAACTTCTGACCTAAGAAATTTTCTTCAGCAATCCAGAAACTTAACAATTACAATTAAATTAGTTGACCAGAATGTGCTTGTATTAATCAACTATAAAGAAAATTTCCTTAAATCTTGAATACCAAGTTCTCACACAACTAGAAGGCAAAGAGCGATGACTTCATGAGGACCAATGCACTGAAAGAACCTAGCAAGAAATGTATCAAAATGAGTGGAATATCAGTCGATATTGTACCAATATTCCTCCACAACCTACCTTGTTTCAACTGATTGTAAGCGTCAATTCAACCATATGATCAATGCTCAATTTCATAAAGGACTAAAACTTCATAAAAATGATGTTTTCAGGGTCCAAACTCCTAGATAAGGTCATAATTAGGTCTAGTAACTACCCAGAAGGTATCAAAAACATAAAAGAGGGTCACAAACACTTTGATTAAGACCAAGGAAGTATGATTACATCAAATTATCTAATGTTATTACTTTTTTCCATCGAGATCATCATTGCATATTATAATTGCTAAGTTATCATCATAAACAAGAAATGCATTCAAGACAACCATATGATCAATGCTCAATTTTACATAGCCTCTTGTGTTTTACCAATAGTTGGTGTACCCAAGTAGGTTCATTGGGAGTGATTGTCGAAATAAACCTAAAATAGGAACTTGAATCATCAAGTTTGGATGCTATATTGAAGTTAGAAGTTGTTTTCAAAGAAGTAGAGCCTATAGTTTTGAAAGGTGTGGAGCCTATAGTAAGAGATCTACTTGAAAAGTTGAGAGATTCAGTCCTAGAGGACAACTGAAGCTATAAGCTCTGCATCAAGTGGTATCAGAGGTCGATAAGAGTTTTTAGGAGAAAGACAAGATGTCAGTGGGAGATGTTGAAACCAATCTTAGAATACCTCTTGAAGCCTTGCAATGTTGAGAGTGGGATAAAGGCTACATTTGAGACCCTAGATAAGGAACAACCTTATTGAGCTTCATTTTGTTTCGAGAATAGTTTTATATTATGTACTAAATAGGGCCAACCGTGTGAAGGTGGAAGCTCATCCCCCCCTAACATCACTCTAAATTCCCCCTTAACATCTAACATTTTTTCATTTTTTCATCCATTAATAAAATGTAACATTTATTAATTATCAAATGATAACATTCATTAACATATTATAAAATTTATGAACATTCAATAGCACATAATTAAATTCATTGGCACATAAAAATCACTCTTTGTCAATTAAGGTGCATAGATGACAATCATTTCTTTTTTTTCTTTGGTTTTATCTGTTTTAAGAAGAAATCATTAAGAGGAGCATCGATGTCATCATGATCATCTCCACTCTTATCAAATCTCAATATAGACCTAGTTCTCTGTTGATGCAAAGGGGGGTCATCTACAATAACATATAAAAGGGTTAAATTAAAAACACTTTATTATAATTTGTTAGAAGTATTTCAGTACTTTAAATGACATAATCGTATAGCTCTTTACCTGATCTAGTCACATCATCAACTTTGAGATCAGGTTGTCTGGCCTTAACCTCAACCTGCTCATTAACAACGGCCTCTACACTCGCTACAACTGCAATACAAATTGTTACATTAATCCAAACACATATTACAATTAAATTTGTATTACTACACCAATAATTTTAAGATGTTTACTTGTATTAATAATTACATGTACAAAATTGAATAGAAAATGTATACCTCCATCACTGTGATGCACATCCGAACCAACATCATCACGCATAGGTTGTGTACCAGAATCGGCAGGCTACATTCCAATTTCATACGCATTCATGTTATCATTTTTTGCTTACTTAAAACAAATATAATCACTTTATGTTGGAAGTTAACATCAAATAAACTAATTGGTAAATAATTAAATTTGAAATAATCATCATTTAGCTTACTTACTGCGATGGATCCATTAGTAGAACCTTGTGCACTTCTTATTCTTTCAACCACAACTTTATAGCCTTCTTGGAAGCCAATTCTCTTGTCCTCTTTTGTGGGACTTCTATTGAACTTCGCGCCCTACATTTTTTCTTGGTATCGTCAAATTTTATTTCATTATTTAATCTAAACAAAAAAGATTGCAAATTATAAATAAATATTATAAAGATCAAATCATTATTTTCAGTGGTAAAATCCATCTACAGATTGTATTTTTCCTCATATAATTTGGATAATATTAACACTTACAACTCGTGCAACAAGGTTCGAATAACCACCAAAGCCAAGCTTGTGTTTCCCGTGCTTTTCTAGTCTTGCCTTTGTTGCCTTTGATGTGTCAGGAAATCTATGAAGAGATTGAAATATGTTAATTCATATAAATATGAAGAGTATTTAGCACATAATTACATTCTTAACAATATCACATACCTTCTTTTGTGGTCTGGTGGTTTAATTCCTTTTTTTATTTCATTTTTCTTGTTTGCATCCATTATAAGACGTTTCCAGTCTAAAGCAGGAATGCAAGGGGGGCACTGGTACTTTGGGTTTTTTCATAATGTACACCTGTACTGGTCCCTAATATACCTCAAACATAACCCATCTTTCTGAAGGAGCCTATCCTTCTCAAATGCACGAGGTCCAAATAAGTTTGTCATACTCTCTACGAGAGCATCCTTTAACTTTATATCTTGGACTTTCCACCTTTTAAGAAAATAAAATAGTGTTAGATTCAAAAATGAAGTGAACTTACCTTCAATATAGTTTAAGAAATGGATGTAATGATAACTATCCTAGCAATGATATGAAATCAAAATAGTGGATTGGGGTTTTACTTCAGATATGATGTTCCATCATGTACAGAGGGTGGGCCCAAGAAAACACTCGCCACTAAGTTTATCATAAAAAACATCATTCCCTACAAAATAATCATGAGATCATTAGTCAAAGGATATAATAGTATAAAATAATAATACAATAGATGTAAGCTTCTCATATTGAATGCAAGGTTTAATCAACATACGATTGTATAGTAAAAGAAAGGTCCAATCTTTAAAGTACCTGGAAGTTTTTCTATTCTCAAGGGAACTCCTTCGTTTCTCACAAGCAATATGCAATCCTTCACCATTCCCGTACTAGGAATATGAGCACATCCAATAAATTCATCATCATGTGATGGATCTCCTGTTGCATAAATTGAATCTATTACAAAATGCCACTAAGAAAGAATACTTCAAGGGAAATAAACATATATATAATGAAAAAGATAAAATATGTGTCTGAGTATGTGGTGCCATGGTCTCTGTGTCCATGCTACACATTGCCAACATTGCAGGATGCACTACATATGAGCCTATCATCATATGAGGCGGTGATAGTAAATGATCACTGATAGGTACTGAAGAATAAGATCATTAGAGAATAATAAAAGCAGTGATTAGCATGGACAATATTGTTATAGAGTAAAAAAAATATAGTCCAACATGTGATCTACTTGAACCACCTGCAATACCCTCATGATGGCCACGAGGACCAAAATTACACAAAAAAAGTTGTAAAAGCAACACATCCACTTATTGTTTAATGACATAGAAGACTAGTATAACATAAAAACTATTATTGAACTTTTGTTATAATTAAAAATTACATTAATACTTACTCTATAATTTTTAGATAGGTGCATCAATTCATTTGCCCTCTTTTGTGACTTAGGAGTCGGAGGGAATATAGATGCCAATTGAGCCACTCTTTTTCCACTTTTTTGGAGGCATTTTTTAATTGCAGAGGTTGGGTCGTCACAAATACTGAAATCAATATCTAGATCCTCATCAAAGGAATCCTCCTAAGGGACTACGGGTTCCTTTCCCTTTCTCTTCTGACCACCTATCTATGACAACAATATTACTAACACTATTAAAATTAATCCGAAACAGTGATGAAAAGAACATAATAAAAAAAACTATTTAACATTTTGCTTCTATCTAATTTTTAGTACAATAACAAAGAGGTTTACCTACTGGGAAGGAGTTCCTGTAGGATCATCATTGTCCCCTCTATGTGACTGCTCCATATTGTGACCCTGTGTTATTATTTAAAGTTAACCAATAATTAGAAAGCACTAGATTAATAAATTTCATTAGAAGATGATGATGGAGATGAGGTGGATGGTGAGGAGACTCTCTAGATGTGGTTGGCAAAAAAAATCAATTATTTAATGGTACATAGTACGTACCTGCATCCCCATGATAGTGACATTATTTTTATCTATGCGATTCAAATTGTAATCAATAAGTAGCTCTTCCCCTACATGTATTGATATTATCACACATACAAATACATGATTTCGCTCGTGCACCTCAAATATGCAATTGGGTTGCTTAATAGTTGTCAAAGGTCGCATGTTATTTATAAAACCTACAATATTCCTTGATGCTTTTGGCCTTCCGTCAATGTATATAGTCACTCTTTTACTTTTCTCAATGTCTTTTTGTTGAATATAATTGGTCGAGAGTGCATACCTACACATACATTTTTTATATTGAATAATTTACATCCAACTTTTGTAATCATAATAAGGTCCAACATACTCCATCAATTCAACAACTTTGTTGTAAGAGACCTTTATGCCATCCCTAGAAAATAGGCCCAAACCATGTATTGACGATGGTGCAATGCGATATATCTTGCCTTTAACACTAAAATCCATGTTTATTAGATGAAGTTCCTTTGAGACCCATTGTTTTTGTAGATATTGGTACCTACAAGGCACCTTGATGTCGCCTTTTCTCTCACCATCATAAGAACATGACCCCCCTTGAGCAAGGAAAAATTTCATGCGTTTATTGAATTTCCTTCTAGTCTTTTGACCTCTAGTTGATCTTCCTAATTCTGACATACTACATGACTCACTTTCCTCTTCCATTCCTATATTTCCTTCGCTTGAGGAAGACACATCTGAAAAATACCTATTTGTTGCTACCTGCACTCCATCAAATAAGAGAGATAACAAGTAATGTCAGATATTTTCAAAGTGTTAAATACATTAATCTCTATAGGGTATTTTGACTTATACCTGTCGATCCATAAGACTGTGTGGGATGCTCATGAAAGGGGTTTGGGTACCTACATATGTAATTCAATTATCTTATGTTAGCTCAATAATTCATGATACATATACTTTAAAATACAAGTAAGTACATTAAAAACCATAAGCATCCCATATGAATTAAAAAAATTAAAAGGTACATCACAAATTAATTAGATTAAGAATTGATCGCATAACTATACATTTCTATCAAGAAAAGAATATTAAATAGATTAAGAAGTGATCACATAACTGTATATTTCATTCATGTCATTGATCTTCTTCTTCATCCAACTCATCACCATGATCATCTTCATCGTCGACATCATCACCACCACCATCATTGTCGTTGTTTTTGTCATCGTTGTCTTCATCATCATCATCATCATCATCATCATCATCATCATCATCATCATCGTCATCATCATCATCATCATCATCATCAGTAGAATCATCATTTTTGTCATCTTCTTCTTCTTCAAGAAAAGTTGCGTTAGGAATATCATCAACTAAATGTCGTTCATGATCATCATCTACATCATCTTCTAGTTGTTCGCAATCTTCTTCTTCCATCGCATTATAAATTATCAACCTTCCTCTAGGATCATTTCTAACAACAAATGACCAACCCAATTTATGTGGAACCTCTAAATAAAATACTTTCTCACATTAGCTTGGAAGAACATAGGGCTCATCCCCAACTAGCTCAGACCACCTTGTATTAATCATTGGAAATCCATTGTCATAGTTAATAAAAATTCTATCATGATCATTTTGATTAAGTCATATCATGTACCATCTGATGATGAAGAGAATTAATATGAAGGAATTAAAGTCACACTCAAGTATATCATCCAAAATGCCATAGTATCAATTTTCAGACTCTCAAGGATGTAAGTCATTTCTAGATGAAATATTAGTCACCTGAAAGACTGCACTTATCCCAGAATCACAAGTTTTCTTTGTGTCATCCAACTTTTTGATGCAAAATTTATGACCATTAAAAAACATCGCCTTGTGGTGTTTGACCTGCAAAACTATGTCAAACATGCATAAATTATTGCATCAGGAGTTCATAAACCTACGGGTGATTAACAAATTTATACATACCTAGAAATCTCTTAAACCATATGCTAAATATATTTCCCTTTGCATAACATTTGGATCTCCATTACGATGAGCTTCTTTAACCAATGAAGACACAACTTCCCATGTTAATGTGTTATCTAAATGATGACATTTTTTAATCCATACCATCATTTAATCTTGATTGTTAGCAATATACAAATGTATTGCATCCCACTCTCGAGTAGTTGTATAAAAAAAAATAGACGACTTAGAACCTTGATTAATTTTGAGGATTAAGAATTGATTAATAGCTACAATAACACCTTATAATTTATTACCTCTCACTTTTCTCAATCTACGTTTCCTCACCAAGTACTCACCTTCAAATTTTCTAATGGTGTCAAGATCCCAAATGCAATCTATATGGATCTTTGCTGCAAGCTTAGGAAGATATTCAGTAACGTACACCATAGTTTGGTATACCATATATCCCTCCAACATAGAACCCTCAGGACATGCTCTTTTCTTAACTAAAGCCTTCAAAAATTTTAAGTGTCACTCAACCATCCACATTGACCGAGTGTGTACGGGTCCACACGATTCAATCTCCTCAACTTGGTGTATGAGGTAGTGTTCTTATGCATTGAAATTTTTTGAAGGTAGACACTTTTGCATTTCACACATTAGATGAGGAATTCTTCTCTTCTAATATTTTATATCTGCTTTATGGATTTCTTTATATGAAAACCACCTACAAGACATTCAAGACACAAAAATATATAAACATGAGACTTTACAATATATTACATAACAAGAAAAAAATTGTGAATAAAATAAATATATACAACAAATTGAACATATATCATTGCTTACCTCCTATATTTTCCAAGATCATATATCACTTGTTTGATGTTATTGTCAAAGTTCTCTGGGAGAGATAGGGGTAGCACGTATTGAAACAATTATAAAAGTAATCATGTCATTCTTTTCTCACATAATACAATGAGAAGTACATGCAGTTTACAAATATATTGTAAATACCAAAGAACATGACTTGCCTTGATGAAGGTATGCCAATCATGCATTTTCAACCCTGGCCCAAATTCACTTTTCTTTGCTATGAAATTGCATATGCTCACAACAAATCCTATGAGAAATCAAATTTTTTGTATGACTTCTTTTATGCAATCAGTTTGCTGCTCTGTTAATAACAAAGGAAGGGCACTTATATTAATCTGTTCTCCATTTCTATTTGATTCAATAAAATGTTTTTGCATGATTGGATTCATGAATGTCACTACAAATTTTGACAATTTTTTCTTTGTCATGCCTTCCATCCAATATCTTCCACAATGTCTATGTTAGATTCCTTCCAATATGCATAGTATCAAACTAATGCACAATTTGCAGCTGCTCGTATTAGGGCAACCTACCAAATTGTCTGGGATAACTTTTTAGTCCCTTTGGAAGGTGCTCAATAGTATTACCTTAACGAAATTCATGATCATCAATCACATAATCAGAAAAAAAAACACAATATAAATATATAAATTCCAAACATAAATCATTAGGTAAAATGGTAGTACCTTGACGATTAATTTTATTATATTCCAACTTCCATAGGCGAGTTGCCATTTTTTGTGGCTTAGATGTAGTCTCTTCTTTCCCATTGAAGAGATGTTTTTCGATATTTTGATACTTATGATTTCTATGGAGGAAGTTCCTATACTCATCAAACACCTGCTTTCCTAAACTTTTTGAATGACAAGATTTCATCTTTGGACCACAAACTGGACATGCAAATTTTCCCTTTGTTTGAAGACCTATAGATAATGATATAATTGGATTAAATATGTTAATTTTTATGTTTAGAATTATCATCTGCAACTTGAATTCACCATAACATACCAAAAAAATGTGTTAGCCCTGGGGCATCATGTATTGTCCATACAAGCATTACATGGAATTGAAATTGTATGTGTCCTATTGGTCTAGAGATGTCATACATAGTGACATCATTCCATAACTTCAGCAACTTGTCGAGAAGAGGCTCAATATATATATTTATATCTTTAACTTGGTATTTACCTAGTTGAATGAAAAACAACATTACATAATTATTGTGACCATATTACTGCAAGATTTATAATTACATGCAAATAACTATTAAATGATCAAATACCTGGAACAATCATAGAAAACATAATGTTCTCCCTCTTTATTAACATCCATGGAGGAATGTTATTGTTGATGACAAAAACAAGCCAAACAGAGTAAACAGATCTTAGCTCTCCAAATGGATTGACATCGTCCGCTGCCAATGAAAGCTTGAGATTTCGCTCGGTTCTTTGATAAAGTGCAGCCACTTTTCCTCTATGTCCTTAAATGTAGAACCATCCACAGGTATTCAAATAATGTCATCTCGACTCCTAATGCGTGCATGGTAATCCATAGATTGAGCCATGCTACTACACCTGAAAAATATTTGCAAACGTGGTATAATGGGGATGTAATGAATAACCTTGCGAGGCACTTTTTTTGTTATTTGAGTTGTTCGATATCTACTCATATGACATTCAGGGCATTCTGTTGCAAATTTATGTTCTTTATGATAAATAATATGATCATTGGGATAGGAATCTATTGCTTGATACTCTATTCCAATATCTTTCATAGTGGCACATAATTCTCGGTATGCGTGAGAAAGAATATTTGATGGTGGTAACAAAAAATCACCTATCAATCTATAATAAAAAATATAATTTATTAATATTAACAATATTTATGGTACATGTTTCACCCTTTAATTACTATAATGACATATATGACATACCTTAGCATATGTGACATTGTTATGTTGTAGAAATTATTCATAACCTACAAGTTCAACAACAACAATACAACAGAGAGAAGAGTTATTTGGGAGACTTCGTAAAGGGTTGTGGTTGCCTTCTCAAGTAGAGGTATATCATAGATGACATCATCATCATTCTGATCATCATCATCAGTTTCCCCAGTACCAAATGTGTCATAAATCAATGTATTAGTACCATCATCTTCAAATATGTTATCTAGCGCATGATCATCATCTTCCATGGGATCATAATCTTCAACTTCAATATTCGCACCTCCATGATCCTCCACTTCCAAAACCATATTCTCCATATTCATACCTCCATGGTCCATATCACGTACTACCCTGGGGAGGTCGACCTATATAAAAATGATGAACATAAATAAACCATGATAATGATCTCATCATCAACTGTATTTCATATATATATATATATTAATTGTTAAATAAATATAATGAAAAAATTACCAATTGATGATAATCAAACCGCCCTTCAATGTGACCATTATTACTACAATGTATCTTAGTTGTTTTGATTAGCAACCTTATAGTGTTTAAGCCCTTGCAAATATGGCAGGGACAATAACATTTTTCATCGCCTTTTCTTTTGAAGTTAGACCACAATTTATTGATTGTGTCCCCATTCCGTTCTTCACTTAGATTGTCTGACATGATCCTTCTTCACTTAGATTATCTATAACCTAATTATATATAGAAATTGAAAAGTTACTTATGAAATGATATTTTAGTATAGTATACCATATTGAAATACTTTTGCTATTGTAGTCTTCCACCGCAAACTCTTTTCTATTGTGGCAAGAAAGAAAGATATTCAAATAATATAGTAGTTTGTAAATAAAAATAAAATATCATATATATTATACACAAAATATATCAGAAGTACATCAAATTTGACCAAGCACTACTGGGAGCTAGACCCAACAACAAATGGACTTGTGATGATTTTCACAATAATACATTTGTTGCAGGGTAAGGTCCCACTAGTACTTAGGCAAATCTGCATGGTGAAGGTTGTATATGTTGTGTGTGTGTGTGCACGCACATAAAAAAGGGGGCCTTTATCTTTGATCTTAAAATGAAAAAAATGCTTATCTAATGCTTTTTGAAGGTGCAGGGAACAACAAATGGAGGTAACTTGAGACCACAAATGGAGGCAAGTCGTTGATTGAGGGTGCAGGGAACAAGATCCGTCAGTAATTTTATCGAATTGTAAATTTCAATTTCCAACCATTCTATGAATATAGAACATGGATGTAATCTCAGAAAATAATAAAATGTAGATGTGACAGATTACTTATTTTGTTATTCTACATTACTTACTATTTTTGTGCACATTCCACTTGCAACTTGATCAAGTCTTGTTTGATTCTTTAATTTTGTGTTGATTGTCCTATAAAAGTACACATTTTTGTGTTTACCCAATATGTTATTCAAAAAACAACAATAGAATAAATTACTTATTGAGAAAGATCATCATAGGAGTATCAAAAACTCAAGAAATTTTGAGAAACATTTGCAAGATTTGATCAAATTTGACATTTTGACACCAAATAACTTTGTGAACCTTAACATTACATCAAATATGATCCAAATATCCCATTTCCACTATTTAAGTGCCTATTCAACCTACTTCAACCTATTTGACCACCATTGACCAATAGGGCCCAATAGGCCAATTGGGTACATTTGTGGCACTAATGGCCTTACATCCAATACCAATTGCATTAAACAAGCATAAAATACTAACTATGGCCTTGACATGGCCTTATTTCATTGATTTCAATGTAGTCTATTCAAGGTGTGTTTATTCATAGAAATTAATTTCAATGTAGTCTACTTGTTTTTGTAGATTTCAAATGCTTTTTTTTTTTATCTAACTGCACTATGCAAGTCCAGTTTAGCAACCATGTGCTTGTCATCCTCAATCAAGACTAAGGAACACTATAAGATAAGATTATCTTTGGCCTTTTCATTAAAATGATATTTTTTGTCTCAAGATACTTTAGATGTAAAAGCATCCTAGGGACCGAGCAATCTTGTACCAGTCCAAACCATTTTCCTTTCTTTTGTTTTATTTTAGTTGTCTACATAGCAGATCAACTATTGTGTTTGGATTTGTGCAATGTGCATAAATGGTTTTGGCTTGTGGTTTTGAAGCCAGAAGGATATATTGTAGTAACACAAAAACTAGTCATTGAGATGTGAGAGCCACATGGGCATATATTTTTCTTCCAAAAACATAGTATGAAACCTTGTGGAACCACACAGAGTAGGGAATGTTACTCAGGTAAGCTTAGTAAAGCCATGTAGGATTTAGTCTGTGTCTTGAAAAGTAGATGATTGAAGAAACCATTTAGAGGTTAGCGGGTGGAAAACAATGAACACCTTGTTAGTTAAGTCAGGTTGTGTAAAATTTTAGTTATGCACAATGGCATATAGAGGTGTTCCAAAAACAACCAAAGAATCAACAGACCTACTGATGGAAATGAATTGATGGGATTTTCAAAGCTTTAGTTGCTAACATGTGGTATTGCAAGGACCATTCAGTTCCCAAATCTATAATGTAAAAAATCACCTGTCACTTCAACATAAAAGTGGAATTGTCCTACTATAGAGGTTATTGGAGTCAAGCTAAAATTGGAACTAAAGTTTGAAATGGAATCAAGACTAAACATGATAGTCATAGGCACAGCTGGTCTTAAAACAAGAAGATAGATTGAAACACAGAGAGTCTCTACCAAAGAGTCATGCTTCACATATGTGCTCCTTAGAAAGACTCAATACAAATACAACCCACTCACCCAACCCATCTTAAATATTAAACATGTACTTGCTTACATAAACATAAGTTCACAAAAATATAACCAAGTACTAAATTAAAACCATTTTTCTAATATTAAATTCAATTCAATTTTCCAATGTGAGACTCCACATTAAATATATTATCAATTATACATACAAAACATATAGTGGCCCCAAGAATGTTAGCTCCTAATGATGCACATACTTCTAGGTCCCCCTAAATATTATGCAAGATGTAAAACCCTTTATCCCCACACTTATGACACACTTACTCCACAATCCAACTACCTCCTTAAGGGAGATTGCATAAAATCCTCTAACATCATTTATATTGCATCAATTCCTCCAATATCACCTATGGGGTCACGCTCTACATACCGAAGCAAGTATCCCAATTCAACTCACCCACCAGTGCTAAGATGTTGACTAGGAAGATTTGAACCTTGGTCTGCAACATGAGAACCATTTGACACAACCTCATTGACAAGTCTTACCATTAAATTATTTTTGTTAATATTGATGTCATTCAAATTTGAATAAATGGTAAACTACTAGCCCTTCTCTAGGGGAAAAAATGATAGACGTGGAGTTTTTATAATTGATACTACAAGATTTCTTTGCAGCATCTGCCAATAAATTAATACGTGCTCTGAAAATTCTTTCAAAAGAATAAAAGCCACTAGGGTTTCAAATATGTGCATTTCTTAGCTTACAACTCTACTATGATTTATAGCACTTGAGTTGAATTTAAATCCAAACTTAATGGTAGATAAGAAGTGGATGATATAAATCCAACCTATTATAAAAACATGTCATCGTAGTGATCACTGGAATGTGAATGAAACTCTATACACAAGTCTCCCAGCATCTAACACACTCACTTGATACAAGATACAAATTTGCACAGAGCATGTGAACTCTTCAAGCCAGGAAATCTTTGAAAAAACAAAACAAAATAATATTATTTCTAGAATACTCTTAAAACATGCTATATGACTATGCAATGTAACACTCTTTTAACAAACAAAAAAAGTAGACATCACTTACAGTGTTACAAGTTGCATTGATTAATTTAATATTAAGTCCACTTGCCTTATTACTTCCAACATTGTAAAAATCTAATTTTAAATGATATTATGGGGGTATAACAAGTCTACCAACATCTAATGTCAAGATGACTAAAGCTAAAGATTCTAGACCCACAAATTCATTTGATAACATATGCAAATTCGCAAAGAGCTTGACCAGTCCCTTGTGCACTCTAAATAAAACTAAAACAGTTTCCTTTTACGATATTAAGCTAAGGATTTCCTAATCCCATCTCATCAGTACACTGCACTATTAGTAATATAACTGAGAGGGGGGTGAGTCAGTGGCCTCAAAATGTAATCCTTAAATCAACCCTTAAAACTTATAACCACAAATTATGCCTCTAGTTATCTTTTGTCCTACAAGATGAATGCATTGAAATACTTATATCAATTTTCTACTTGTCATATTTCCTTGTAAATCTCTCTTGTGTATGATTACCAATAAGAAGTTAACTATTTACCAAAACACAGTAAATATGCAGAGTATATCGATTAATCCAGAATTGCATATGTGAAATGTAAAACAGTAAAGTAACAAAAGATAAACACATAACACATGGATTTTTAACATGGAAACCATGTTAGGAGAAAAACCACTGGGACTGGTACCCCAAATTTTCACTCTTCTGAAGTGAGCCCTATTAGGAGCCAGCCCTGTTAAAGGTTACAAACACACTGTTAGGTGTGACCTTGTTAGAGGATTTAAAAGATAGTTTGCCACCTATTATTAGGCATCTAATGCTACCATCCTTGATCAAACACTCACTTGGTCTGTCAGTAGGTATCGGGCATATCCAATGCTACTTTCATGATCAAACCTTTTGATACTCCTTGGGATGTATCTCAATTGTAAAATACTTTTAAGTCCTTCTCAGTTAAGAGACTTGACGCTTCAATGGTTAAACTGAAACACTAATGATTTGTTCATACATACAACTTAATTGCAGAATTTCAGATCTATTGTAAGTCCATTACCTCTCTAATCAATGTACTCAATCTTATACCTTGCTCCACACTGTTCTACTCTGTGATGTTGTCTCACTGTTCGTCGGTGTCTACAGAATCTAGCTCTTTCTCCAGCTTGTTGATCAGGACTGAATGAATACTTTCTTCTCCTTGATATTTTCTTGTGCATCTTTCCTCTTTTCTAGTTCACCCACACCATTCTTAATGAATTGGGTTTGTCTCTTTATAGACATGTTTAGTCTTTTCTTGGCCTTTTTCATTCTTAGCGTGATCCACAATTCTCACCAATAAGATTTAATGAAAAGTCCAATTTTTTCTCAAAGAGATCTTCTTGCCAACTGGAAAAAGAAACTTTAAATCCATTACTTATCCTCGACTTTATCTGGTCGATTAAAACAATGATAAGTATCACTTAAGTCTATTTATAGCTCTTGATAGCTAAGCATTTTGTCATTTTCTAAACTCTCTATTCTGTCTGTCAACACTTCAGTTAGTCATCAGTGGCAACTGATTGTTCCATTAGTGTGACTTCAATTGTCATCGGGATCTCCGTCCTTGTCTTTTCCATCAGGCGACACTAAAAATTTGTCCGTCAGTTTACACTGTTCTTTTCTCATCGATCAACACTATAACTTTTCTCGTCAGTAATGCTGTGCATTTTATTGTCTGGTAACACTGTGACTTTTCTTTTTCACTCTGACCATTAGTGTGCACTCCATCGGTGTATACAGTCACTTAGTGAATACTTGACTTATATGCATTAATGATAGCATAGCTTCTCACTCTTTGGTTCTTTGAAGTCTTTGGCAGTATTTCCTTGACCATACATATTATATAAAGTTGATATCAATGACAATACAATACATTAACAGATTTAATGCCTTGTATGATCATCAACTTAATATCTTCAAACATTCAATCAGTTACATGTCATAAATCTCTCCCTTTGGCATTGATGGAAACATACTACATTATCATACTATACTATTGTTAATAAAATATGAAATATACAGTTTCATCAAGATTTCCTAATGTAACTATTACAAATGTCTGGCTTTTGGTAAGCTTAGATTTGAATCTTTCAGCTTATTCACTGTCTTCATTCCCTTTACTGGATGGATGTAGAATCTTTCTTTCCCTGATGTGTGATGTGTTCTCCTTCTGTGTCAAACTCTCTCCCTTTCATTGTTCTCCTTCCTTTGATGTCTTCTTGTCAATAATTCTTCCCTTTGTATGTACTCTCCCTTGTCTCTTTTCTCCGTTTGGATAAATGTGATAGATATAATCATTTCCTTTATCAGTATGATAATGAGATATCTCTCTCCCTTTGATAGCAATGCCAAACAAATATATCTCTATCCCTTTGAGTATAATACATCTTTTCAAACAAATATTTGACAAAAATGTCAAACGGATCCTTTCTATTCATAATATACTCCTTGAATTTCCCAATCCATCGGTAAAAACTCTAGTGCTCATAGTAGATAAATACCTTGTTTTCTATAGATTTATCTTTGAATTCCATCTCTCTACTTGCATCAACATGAATGATATTCTAATAATATATAGGCTGATGCAGCCTTCTAGTCATTTTACTGACCAATAGACAAGGGTTTGACCCCTAGTCTCTTTCTCAAGTACTCAAATGCATCCTTGGGTAGTGGATTGGTAAATATATTGGCCAATTTTTCCTTTGATTGCACATACTCAAGTACCACCTCCTGTGCTTGAACTTGTTCTCTCAAATAATTATACTTGATGGCAATATGCTTTGTTTTAGTATGCATGACTGGATTCTTGGAAATGTTTATTGCACTTGTATTATAACAATAGATAGTTACTAGTTCAAGAATTTCCATATGCATACCTTCTAGTAATTGTTTGATCCATGCAATATTTGAGCAGTTTGCAACAGCAGTAACATACTCTGCTTCTGCAGTAGATTAAGAGATGCATCCTTGCTTCTTGCTAATCCATGTGACAAGTTTGTCACCCATAAAGAATGCTTCTCCAGTTGTTCTCTTTTGGTCATTAATATTTCCAGCCCAATCAGCATCGGTAAAGACCTTAAGTTCAAATTTTCCTTCTCTTCTATACCATAAGCCATATTCCTTAGTGTTCTTCAGATATCTTAGAACTCTTTTCACAACAATCATATGTGATTCCCTGGGATTAGCAGAAAATCTTGCAACTATTCCTACTGCATGTGCAATATCTGGTCTAGTATGTACAACATACATGAGTTTTTCGATCATAGATCTGTACAAAGTATGATTTACCTCTGATGACTTGTCCTCATTTGTCAGTTAACATCGAGTTTCCATTGATGTTCCAACTGGTTTGGACTCTTCCATCTTGAATATTTTTAGTACTTCTTTAATGCATTTGGATTGTGTAATGAAAATACCTTCATATTGTTGCATGATCTGCAGACCAAGAAAGAACTTGATCTTTCCAAACATAGACATATAAAACTCTTTATTCATTTCATTTGCAAATGATTTTCATAGCATATCATTGCCTCCAAATATGATGTCATCAAAAAATATCTCAGCAATCAAAATTTTAGCATTAGTATCTTCCTTCAAATAAAAGATTACAATTTTCACTAGTCCTTACAAATCCAATACTAATAAGATAGGAATGAAGTCTTTCATACCAGGCTCAGGGTGCTTGTTTCAATCCATACAGGGCTTTGTGAAGTCTACATACCATATCCCTCTTGTTTGGATCAACAAACGCTTTTGGTTGTTCAATGTATACCTCTTCTTCAAGTATTCCATTTAGTAATGCAGACTTGACATCCATTTGATATACCTTGAATCCTTTATATGCAGCATAAGAAAGCAGTATTTTCACTCCTATCCTAGGAATAGGTGCAAAGGTATCTTCATAGTCAATCCTTTCTTCTTGTGCATACCCCTTGCATACTAGTCTTGCTTTATTTCTGGTGACTTCTCCATTCACATTCAGTTTATTCCTAAATATCCATTTTGTATCGATGACATTCTTGTTATCTGGTCTCGGTACAAGTGTCCATGTCTTGTTTTTCTCAATCTGCTCAATTTCCTCATTCATAGCACTAATCCATTCATCATTATCAAGTGCAGCATTGACAAATTTTGGCTCATAATCACAAATAAGACATCTTGTATTTAGAGACTTACTTCTTGTTCTCATAACAGCCTTCTTATCTCCAGTGATCTGGTTTTGTGGATGGTTATTTCTAACATATCTTGCAAGTACAGATTCAGCTCTTTGTCTATCAGCTTAATCATCATTCTATCCTTCATTCTATTTTTCATCACTTTGTGCATCATTTTGAGCAATATTCTGATCGTCGATATTTTCAGCCTGATGCTTGGGTGCAATGATCTGTTGCTCGAAAGCTCTACATTGTTGGTCGGGTAGAGTGTCAAGTTCTTCATTGTAAGTAAAACTATTTTAGTCCTCTAGTTCTTTTGTGCTTTCCTTTTCATTCTTCTCTGCAAATTCATCTATCTTTACATTTGCACTTTCAACAATTTTGTTAGAGGCTTTATTTAGACATTTATAAGCCTTTCTCCTAGTGGAATACTCTAGGAAGATCTTCATCACTCTTGGAGTCAAGCTTTCTATTTCTATCATCTTTTAAGATATAACATTGACTACCAAAATTTTTGAAATAACTCACATTGGGTGTATTTCCATACCATAGCTCATAGGGTGTCTTCTTTGTGTCTTTCTTCAATTGTACTCTCTTTAATGTGTAAACAACACTACTGACAGCTTCCCTCTAGAAGATTTGGGTGATGCCTTTCTCTATCATCAGTTTCCTTGCACAGTCAACTATGGATCTGTTCCTTCTTTCAGCAATTCTATTTTGTTGTGGTGTTCTCGGTGCAGAGACACGTCTTTTGATTCCATTCTCATTAGAAATGTTAGTGAATTCATTTGAAGTAAATTCCCCTCCTCTATTTGATCTTAAGAATTTTAACTCTTTACCACTTTGTTTCTTAACCATTGCTTTGTACCATTTGAACATCTTAAATGCTTCAAATTTATCTGTTAGAAACATTACTGTAATCATTCTAGAGTAATCATCAACAAAGAGAATAAAATATCTATCTCCATAATAACTCTTTTTCCTCACAGGTCCACATAAATTAGTATGGACTAATTATAGGATGGCATCAGATGTATGGGTCTTTCTTTTGAAACTAGACTTTGTCGTCTTACCTTTTTGACAATTCTTACACATGATGTTGTCGGGCTTAACCATCATCGGTAAACCTCTTACATTTCTCTTTTTTCTAATCTTTATCATGTTGTCAAAGGTCACATGACACAATATTTTGTGCCACAACCATATGTCTTCATTTGTAGCAAACAAACAAGTGGTGTCAGTATCATTCAGATAGAATAAATTACCTTTTGTCTGGTCACTGGTGTCAATCAGATTTCCTGATTTATTGAAGATCTTTGCCTTCTTATTTTCAAATGCTACTTTGTGACCTGAATTATTCAACTGAGAAACACTCAATAGATTATAATTCAATCTATTTACCCAATAAGAATTTTCACATTTTATCTGGTTATTCAACATTATGGTTCCTCTACCTTCAACAAGACAAGGTGTGTCATTACCCATTCTTACTGAACCACCTTTATAGTATTCAAAAGTCTCAAAGTTTTTCTTTTCACTGGTCATATGGTGAGTGTAGCCACTATCTATGATCCAGACATCATTTAAAACTAAATTTAGATATGAGTGTAGTTTCTACATACCTTTCTTCATCATCATCTGAATCATCTTTTACTGCCACAAATACCATCTCGATGTCTTCCTCAGATTCGGTGTCAATGTCATCATCTTTTCATTTTTCTGGGTAACTGGCCTTCTTTCCTTTGTCCTTGTAGTCTTGGGTATCTCTTCTTTCGGATTGTCGATAGCTTCTGTAATCACCTCTGTCAGACTTCTTTTCAAATGATCTAACATTACTTCTGTCATCTTTTCTTTTGTTAGGACATCTTGCAGCAAAGTGTCCAATCTCTTTACAATTAAAAAAAACAAGTGGTAATTTACCTTTGTATTTACCTTTTCCTCTATGCATTCTTCTAGCCATATGTGCTTCAATTTCATCAAGGTCTTCTTCTTCACTTTCACTATCACTATCTTTTTTCATAGTGTGTTTATGACTTGATTTACTTATTCTCATTGAAGACTTGAATGATGACTCTATGTTTGGTAAGACACTATTATCAAAATTGTTCATCTCAAATGAAATTAGTCTTCCAATTAAACTATCTAGAGTAACATTGCTATTTGCTACTGCTCTCATTTCTTGAATGGTAGATACTTTAATAGCATAAGTAGGCAGTAAGGTTCTTAGAATTTTACTTACCACTGTATCTTCTTCTAGTATACCTCCAACTCCTTGGATAGCATTGACTACCTCTTTGATTCTTGTGTTGTACTGTGTGATGTTTTCACCTTCTTTCATTTTGAGATCATCAAACTTTCCTCTAAGGATTTCTGCCTTGGCTCTCAAAACATTTTTGTCACCAACATGTAGAAGCATTAATTTGTCCCACATCTGCTTTGCATTCTTGCAAGTTTTGACATCTTCAAACTCAGCATCAGAGAGTTAGGAAGAAATCTCTATCATCATGCAGTTTTGCTCATGCTTCTCTCTCATTTGTTCAACTATTGGTGCTCCTGTGGGCAGCACATATTTAGTATCTAAGTATTCAGTAACATCATTTCCAATACCTGATAAGTGGAGTCTTATTCTTCTCTGCCATGAAGCAAAATTGTCTTTGTTCAACTTGGGCACATCTCGTATGTTCATCTTGTGATCTTTAGCTTAGGTATTGAAACCTTCCTTCTAAGCACACAATCTCTAATATCAATTGTTACTAATAATGGAGAGGGGGGGGTGTGAATCAGTGGCCTCAAAATATAATCCTTAAATCAACCCTTAAAACTTATAACCACAAATTATGCCTCTAGTTATCTTCTATCCTACAACATGAATGCCTTCGAATACTTATATCTATTTTCTGCTTGTCAGATTTATTTGTAAATCTCTCTTATGTATGATTACCAATAAGAAGTTAACTATTTACTGAAACACAGTAAATATGCAGAGTATATCGATCAATCCAGAATTACATATGTGAAATGTAAAATAGTAAAGCAATAAAACATAAACACATAACACATCAATTTTTAACGTGGAAACCCTGTTAGGGGAAAAAACCACTGGGACCGGTACCCCAAATTTTCACTCTTCTAAAGTGAGCCCTATTAGGAGCCAACCCTGTTAAAGGTTAGAAACACACTGTTAGGTGTGACCTTGTTAGAGGATTTAAAAGATAGTTTGTCACCTAGTATCAGGCATCTAATCCTACCATCCTTGATCAAACACTCACTTGGCCTCTCAATAGGTATCAGGCATATCCAATGCTACTTTCATGATCAAAAATTTTGATACTCCTTGGGATGTATCTCAATTTTAAAATACTTTTAAGTCCTACTTGATTAAGAGACTCGATGCTTCAATGGTTAAGTTGAAACACTAATGATTTGTTCATACATACAAATCAATTGCAGATTTTCATATCTATTGTAAGTCCATTACCTCTCTGATCAGTGTAATCAATCTTATACCTTGCTCCACACAATTCTACTCTGTGATGTTGTCTCACTATTCATCAGTTTCTATAGAATCTAGCTCTTTCTCTAGCTTGTTGATCAGGACTAAATGAAGACTTTCTTCTCCTTCAGATTTTCTTTTGCATTTTTCCTCTTCTCTAGTTCACCCACACCATTTGTAATGGATTGGGTTTCTCTCTTTATAGACATGTTTAGTCTTTTCTTGGCCTTTTTTTATTCTTGGCGTGATGCACAATTCTCGCCAATAAGATTTAAAGTAAACTCTAGTTTTATCTCAAAGAGATCTTCTTGCCAACTGGAAAAAGCAACTTTAAATCCATTACTTATCCGCAACTTTATCTGGTCGATTAAAACAATGATAAGTATCACTTAATTCTATTTATAGCTCTTGACAGTTAAGCATTTTTTCATTTTCTAAACTCTCTATTCTATTGGTCAACACTTCAGTTAGTCATCGGTGACAACTGACAGTTCCCTCAGTGTGCCTTCAGTTGTCATCGGGATCTCCGTCCTTTTCTTTTTCATCGGGCAACACTGAAACTCTATCTATCAGTTTACACTATGCTTTTCTCATTGGTCAACACTCTAATTTTTCTCATTGGTAATGTTGTGCATTTGCTCATCGGGTAACACAGTGACTTTGCTTTTTAACTCTAACCGTCGGTGTGCACTCTGTCAGTATACAATCACTTAGTGAATACTTGACTTATATGCATTACTGATAGCATAAATTCTTACTCTCTGGTTCTTTGAAGTCTTTGGCAGTATTTCCATGACAATACAAATTATATCAAGTTGACATCAATGACAATACAATACATTAACTGATTTAATGCCTTGCATGATCATCAATTTAATATCTTCAAACATTCAATCAGTTACATGTCATCATGCACAAGTTAAATAGGAAAAATGGATCTCATTTCTATGAGCCCATGCAAAGTGGAGATATTCCAAAGAATGCTTAAAATAATTTAGTTTAGCACTGTAGAGAACTTGGTGCAAGAACAAGGAAATTTGATGTCTTTGATGGTATCCAAAGGTATGTAATTTCATAGTTTAATGATATTATTTTCAAGGTAAGAGTTGTAAGAATTCCTCAAAATAAGGTTGATTGCTTACATGATATGGGGTCACTTCCATGATATTCAAGTAGTGATCTCCCAGAACCATCTCATCACTAAAATGCACAAGTAAAATAGGAACATTGGATCTCCTTCCTATGACCCAATGCAAAGTGGAAGTATGGTAAAGAATGCATAAAAGTATTTTGTTTACTATTGTAGAGTAGTTAGTACAAGGATGAGAAGATTTCCTTCACTGGGATCCAAAGGCATATTATTTAATTGTTTAATGCTTTTATTTTGAGATAAAATAAAATGTTAGAAACAACTATGTATTAACTAAATGATCTAGAAAGAATGATCGCAAATGTCAGAACGTATAACTACCGAGTCAAGCAACGAGTCAAAAGTTTCACAAACAAAACAAAACTGCATTGATATATCATTTTCATAGAATACTGAATGGGATGGGCTAATATAATAAAAATTGACTATTGAAAGAAAAAAAATGAGTAAGATGTTAAGCAAAATGGCCATGAACTTGTAAAAACAACTTTGAATTGTACAACAATGACCACATTTTTCACCAAAAATGACCATGAGATATAAAAATACAGAGATGTATGGAGCTGCATATTTGATTTAAAGCGTGTCTCCAAAGATGGTAGAATACCCCTGTCCAAAGGTCAACTATGTAAGTCTCTCAGAAGAAGAACATAATCAAAAAGAAGGTTAAACGATAGAATATATCTACTTTTGGTAACATTTTCACATAGAACAAGGAGGTTAGTTCTAAGCTATACAAAATATGATGGTTGCTGAAAAATGCTCCAAGTCCATATATGAAGAAGGAAAATAATGGAGGTGGAAATGGAAAGAGGCCGGAAATATTCATTTTCTGTAAGAAAACTCTCAGATTTTTTAAGTTTATTATCATCTTTCACACTAGATAAAAATGAGCATTTGAACATAGGCTACAATGTCAAGCTAATTTTAGAGATTTATCCCAGTGTTCCAAGAGATATCTTGGTAATTTTTAGATCTGAGTCATATTTTGTTAGGAATATAGAAAGAACTAACCTATCATATTAATTACCACACAAAATAGCAAAGTTAATAGATCCCAAAAGTATAAACAATTATAATAGAGAAAATAAAGAAGAAAGGTTATAAATCTAACCAAACAAAAAACAACCCAAATACCAAACAAAAAGGAGTAATGAAATAAGAGAAAAATATTTAAATTCACTTGCAATACAATGGATCAGGTGAGGGAATCACCACTCAAGGTGATGATATTTTCATTTACTTGGGAAGGATGTGTAGGGACTACCAATTTCATCCAAATATGACCCACTGCATCTTCCCTTAAGACCACTACCATGAGATCCATTAGAAACTACTCCTTTTGTTGTTAAGATCATACTCACACTAAGGGTAAAAGTGAAAAAAAGAACCAAAAGAAGATGCAACAAAAGAAAATGAAAAAGGCAATTTGCAAAAATCATAAAGCCCTGAGAAACATGATTTACTGGAATCTTCCATCATGCTCCTACATCTATAAACAAAATTGTTTTATAGATGTGAGATGTTGACAAGTTTTATTGAGATGGATCATATGAACCAAATAGATACAAGTTCTACTGCCAACAAATAAATTTTTTGGATTGATTATTATGAATATTGTCCTAGCTAAAAAATGATGTGTCAATTATGGATTATGTGTCCTTAGTTTGAATCATTTCCTTCATTTACAAAGTCCAAGTAACAATCAAAGTTTTCTTATCTCCAATGGCTTTTTATTATTTCTAAAATCATTGTGTTAATAAATCTATGAATTAAATAATCATCAAGTAGAGAGTAATTTGATTCTCTCTCACAAAGCAAAATTTGGAGATCTTTTTTTCTAGATGATTTCTACTTTGGATGTACTAAAATTTGAGATTATGTTGCAATAGAGGGTTCAATGAAAGTACACCATATTTTAGTTATGGTAAATTATCATGTTCTTATAATTTGTTCCTTTTCTATCACAGTGGAAAAGAGACAATGATCAGATACTGACAGACATGCATGAAGAGAGGAAGGCTTTACTATTATGTGTGAGTGTCAAACAATGCACCTTTTACCTGTGACACAACACTTCAATAAGTCATTAGATTAGTGAAAAATAGAATAAAAGAGCAATGGTTAGATACAAATCACTAAAATCAACTTATTGCTCCCTATCTAGGAAGAGTTTGAAAAATGTCATAATCATGCCCTCACATTATGCACCATTCAGTGACAATACACTCCTAAGAATGAGAGATTTAATTGAAAACTAAGCTAAATGATTAGAAAGCATGTAATTAAGCTATGAAAACTGACATTATAACAATGCATGGAATTGAAACTAAAATTCTATAGATATCTAAACAACATAACAATCCAATTTAACTCTAAAAATGAGGGTCATTTGCTCTCAAAAATGCCTTCTATTTATAGAAAAAGGGGTTGAAAATGGGTGGTTCAGATGCAAAGCTAAAGCGAGGTCAGGATTCCACTAGAAGAGAGCACATGGATTGTGCTTCTTCAAGTGCACCAAATTGTGACACTTGTCAAAATATTATTGGGTTGAAAGTAGGGAGGAATGTGACCATTTAGGGAAGAGAGCCAAGAAGACTCTAGAAGATAAGGCTCATAAAGAGGGTGTAAGAGGCATTTATGAG
>MU224581.1:243614-259249 GCA_018584345.1 Thuja plicata | reverse complement strand
TACTCTATATGATTGCAATGCATGAAAATAAATTAATCTAGATGATAACAATGCATGATTATTCTATGAAAAGAAATACAAATGCAAGTTTAATCTATGAAAATAAACATGAATCTAATCTACATGAATAGCCAAGGATGCAAGAAGAAGTAGACAAGAAGAGAGAAGTTGCAATATCCAAGCTCAAATGCTCAAATGCTCCTCCAAAATTGCTCTCCAAACCTGCAACATAACAATAGTATGAAAAAGATGATATGAAAATGATTGATGATTGATGATTATCAAATGAGATGGAGAGATTTCCTTTTAAAGAGAAATGGACGGTTGAGATTAAGAGGCAAAAATCAAAGGCTATGATTAAGAGGCAAAAACCCACCACTTAGGAAAATGTGAAGAAAAAGGGATTTTTATTTACTTTTTCATTTAATTTATTTCCTTTTTCATCAAATAACGTTCTTTAAGTGGGGATTTTATTTATTTAATTAATAGAGAGGTTTTCTTTCAATTAAATAAATTAGAAGAATTTTACTTAATTAAATGGGCAAAATTGAATTTAATTAAATAAGAGAAATTTTATTTAATTAAAAGGGAGAAATTTAATTTAATTAAATAAGATGAATTTTATTCAATTAAAAGGGAGATTAAATCTTTTAATTAAATAAGATAAATTTTATTTAATTTTAAAAAAAAGAAAATTAAATCTTTTAATTAGATAAAAATGATCAAACCTTAGGAAATATTGAAATAATTGAATAATTAAATTAATTACAATTTGATCAAGGAAATTGATTTGAATTTGAAAAATGTTCCAAAGCATTGATTCAAGAAATTTGATAAATTGATAAAATGATGAATGGGGCCCAAAGTCTAGGCGACCATTTTAGGGTGCATACAATAAATAGATGTTGTAATCATTCACTATGATGGATGAGAGGATGAATATAGCCTACGAGCACATCTATGGATCAGACTGAAAGTTTCAAGAACCAAAACAATAAAAGGTGAATTTGGTTATCAAGAACCGAGAGCAGAGGCTACCGAGCAACAGAGGTATTATTCAATCACATTAGGTGATACACTTATACATGAAATCTTGAATGGATCTTTAATCATCAATAGGAGATTGCATACACTTAGGTCAAAGTGTAATTTTCTTACATTCTACCAAGTGAAGCAAAGTGTAAAAATCCTTTCAAGGAAGGTGGATTTAACAATCCTATTGTAAATCTCTTAACCGAGTGCACACTATGCGGTGTTACTAAAGCTCTTAACAGAGTAGACTTGTACATGTCTCCAAAGATACTCCTAATAGGGTATATCATCAGAAGTGATCAAATTGTAAGCCTTAACTGGCCCCTTCCAATTTGTAGATAGTGAAGAATTTGTGGGTGCCATCCCCACCGTAGTTTTTAATTCCTAACATGATTTTTTTGTGTTATCATATCTTGTTTTATGTGTCAATTACTTTGATGAATGTTTCTATGAATGTTCACATGTTTGATTAAGTTAAAAGAATTGATGTCTTACATCAAGATAGTATAGAAAAAATGGTTTGATAAACAATTGATTACTCAAAGGATAAAGGTTAAAAGATACAATAGTTTTTAGAGGTACTAATTCACCCCTCCCCTCTCAGTACACACTTCCCATTAATTCTAATAGTTGGTATCAAAGCTAGATCTCTTATTTGGAAAGCTTAAAGGCTTAAGAGAAAAGATCATACAATGGAGAAGTACAAACTTGACAAGAGTATTGAGAATCAGAAGCTAGAAATCCAGATCTTCTATGAGCAGTATAAAGAAGCTAGAATCAAGATGAGGTAGATGTTACATGAAAGAAATATTATGGCATCTCATTGTAATGAGATAGATTACCATGAGGAAGAGATACCATATTTCTTTGAGTCATCAGGATCAACTAGAAGAAAAGCATCAGACACATCAGAAGAAAGCATCACAAGCTTAAATGAAATCAATCAACATCTGGTTGGACAAGTAAAATCTCTACAAATCGGTCAAGAGACCCAGATGGTAAGAATGATTGATGTCATGAACAATGCTAGACAAGTTATGCAAGAAAGAACACTAGCTATTTATGATAGAAGGAAGATTACTAAAAAGCTAAAAGAGAAAGAATCATAAATACAAAGATTAACACATCATCATGAGATTAAAAATCAGATTATTATTATGAGTCCAGAGGCAAAAAAAATGAATGTTGAACTCATTGAAAGAATAGAAGCTATCAGTGAGCTAAGGGAAGAAAATGAAAAACTGAAACAAGAACTCAGAATTCAGCAATTCAGCACCAACATAATGAAATTATCAAAAGAGCTAAAGAAATAAATGAAAGAATGGATGATTTTCTTGATGAACAACGAAGAATCAACAACAACACTAGTCTAGGCTATACTGAGAATGGAGAATCACCCAATCAAGTTGGTCCAAAGAATGTCTATGCAAATCCAAGACCAAGAAAGCTGACATGCAATCACTATGGAAAGAAAGGCCACACATCAAATGTATGCATGAGAAAAATGAAGGGTATTCCTAAATCCACATCTTTATTCATAGGATTTTTTATAAATGTAACAAGAAAGGACATAAAGCATGTGAATGTAAGTCTGAGATGAAACAACCAAAGAAGGAAACCTACATGGACAAATATTGTCCTACTTGCAAAATGAATGGGCACACAAATCTTGAATGCCAGAAGAAGAAAAAGCAAGCATGGAAGCCTAAAGGTCAAGAAATTTCCTATCAACCGAAAAGAGTGAGTAACTAGTATGTATGGGATTACAACACATGGACAAATTGTACAACATGTAGAAGATTTGGTCACATTGCTGCAAACTATATGAGACAGTGGACAAGAAAATATAGAGGTTGGACTAACCCTAGAATGACATGTTTACACTATCATATAGTTGGTCATCTCGAGAAATACTGCAAAGACTGAATGACAAAGACCAACACATTCCCCAATGGAAATACCATTGAAGACATACAGAAAATGAGAAACAAAATGTGGAGGAAAGCTACTAACACTGATGAAGCTGGACCAAGCAATGCAATTGGTGACACCCTACCCAATGCATCTGGTGACATCACCACCCCCACCAAAGAAGAACAAGTAAGTATGGAACTGCATTACACCTATCTGTATTTTACATCAGTTCCATAATATGTTGATGAAATGCCAAATTAGCATAAGTAAAGATGCATCATGGTATTAATTTTTAAATTCTATGAAAACTATTCTATTGGGTAATAAATACTGAAATCCATCGTATACACTCAAAGTTGAATTGTCTTCACTTACCAAAAATTATCGGTTAACATGTAAAAGCTAAAAGTTGCTAGTGTAAACCAAGAATCGTTGGTAATCAAGCAAGTTGAAAAAGTTGTTTTTGCAAAACACCAAAACCCATCGATGAAAGTAACAAGATAGACAAGTGCCCCAAAGCATCACATTGTCACCAAAAATAGAAGTTAGTGTTTAACCCGATGACTCTATCTTCACATATCGAGGAGTGGTTGAGCATTAATGACTCAACTTAGGGCAAACATCTATAAAGAGGTGACGGAAGGGTTTCATTTCTCACTTGTGACTTGAGTAAATGACCATAGTGAAAATAGAGAGATATGAGACAACATTGCAGGGCGACTCCAACCTATTACAAAGCACTCCAAGAAGATCATTTGCAACAACATAGGTTGAAGTAAGTACTAAGCATAACCTAGAACTCTGTTCATCTTTTTTGAAAAGCCCTAAATGTCTTAAACAATGGCTACGACTTCAAGAACCACTAAACTGAAGAGTATCAAGAAGGATAAGTTTAAACTTATCAAGAATTCTACCTTTGTGGAACCCCATTACAAGATATGCCTAGAGGTTTCATCACGACCCAACAATGCTGGAGCATTCTCGTGAATAACAACTACGGTTTTGCTCATCGAAGACGTGCAAGAATACATTCACTGAAAGAATGCATAAATTGGTGACCTGGAGGTTGATCAAGCTTTTAAGAAGCTATGTAATAAAGATGGATCCATTAAAGATGAGAACAAGCACATAGAATTGAAAGGGCTCACAAATGCCCTATTATTCCCAATGGTATTCAAGACCAAGTGGATTCAGATAGTACTGAGTAGAATTCACAATCACAAGCTATGGGTAGATGAGCCTAAACAAATAAAATGAGATGTTATTCATGGAGTCACATGTTATCCTATAACCGATAAGGTAAAGGCATTGAAACACCCACCCAATGCTAAAATTGAAAAGAATACAGGAGCTAAGTGTGATGGAAGAGGACTTAAGGTATCCACTATCATAGATGATGAACTAAAATTTGGAGCATGTGTCCTAGGCTACAAATTATTTTAAGCTAGTAGGATGAACAACATAGCATCCAGAGCAGTGGATACAACATATAAGATTGTAAAGAAAGGAACTCAGTTGGATCTCTCAGAACTTCTACTCAACCAGTTAGAAGAAAACTTGAAGACAATCATAAATGCAAAGACAAATTCATGTATGTTTGGATCACTTATCATGTGGATATTCTTTTACTTCCAATTATATTTTCCATCAGTAGGAGATGTAAAATGTGATACAACTAGAATAGTCACCATACAAATCAGTGAGTATATAACATCACTGGGAGACAACTTTGAGATAGTTATGGATGAGTACTTTGCTGGATTCAAGGAGATAATGCAGAAAAGAGTAAAGATCCCAGAGAAACTAATTGAGAAATTCAAAAATGATATATGTTTCATGGTTGACACAGATCATACATATATCAAACCTGTTGTACCAAGGACAACATGGCTAGAACCACTAGAATATGAGGTAAACATAGATCAAGCATTCAATGCAATCAATGCATTGATAAATGAGCCCTTAGATAAAACACAACCCAAGTTCAGAACTTATGAAGAAGCCAAAGAAAGAATCAAATCTAGCTTGGTTGTAAAGAATATTGAAAGGAAGAAGGGCAAGATGGTCAAGAATCTAAAGAAAATACTATCAGTAACAAAAGAAAAAACTGAATAGGAAGAAGAAGTTGAACAAAAGGAAGAGACTGAGGGTCAGTCACCCATCGGTGAAGTTGCAGAGGAGAATGACTCTGAGGCCACAGAGTCAAATTCACCACCACATCCACTAGCTAAGAAGCCAAGAAATATAGTTTCATCAATGACAAGAAGTCAAACTTGTAAGGACACAAGTCCTTCACCGTTGAAGAAAGGTCAAGTAAGGACCTATAAGAGAAAGCCTCCAACCAAACAGTCAAAAGCTACAAAAAGAAGAAGGTTCATTAAAAATTACGAGGACATTGTGGACACCAAACAGGATGAAGGTGTTCATGAGGAGAAGAGTACGATCCCTAAAACCATTGATGACATATGTGCACTAATGGTTAAATCAGGATCAATTACTGAGTCCAAAGTCAGAAGATGGTTAACTGTAGATCCCTTAGACTAGAACAAGATTGAAGAGGCAATCATCAAAATGATGAGTACATTCAAATATGTACTAGTACAATTTTATGACAAAATGCCTAATGCACTATATGATAGAATATCTGCCAAATGGACCTATGCATTAAAGAATGAGAAAGAGGTAAGGGAAAGAGTCCTTGTTTCTCTTATGCCTCCCGAATCCAAAATGGAAGAAATCAAGGAGATGATGGAGAAACATGCATAGGAGTTCTCACCCAATATGAGAGCTTACAAGATACTTGATGGAAAGCTAATAGACCTAGAGAAGGACAACAACAAAATTTGGAGTAAGATACTCAACATACCAACTAAGGAAGCAAGCCCCGAGACAAAAATTCTCACAAATGAACCACACAAGGATGATCAGGCTACTGAGAGGATAGAACCAATTATCATCATAGATGTTGAATTGGACAAAGAGGAAATGGACACCACAGGCAACAAGGATATGGATGTTTGTAGATGAGATATGTTCGGACACCACTATGGACAACATTATGGATAATACAATCATTGACATTACCGATGATCCAGCAGAAGAAATACAAAAATATGAAGATGTCACTGTTACCAAGGACAAGAACAACAAATTGGCCACTACAACTGACACTTCACAGGTGAACATACCAGGAAACATGCCAATATTGATGCAAGCCATCAATATACTTCAAGAAAAAGACAAATCACCTTACAAAGATTCAAGCATTCTCGAGGATGTAAGGGATGAAGGAAATAAAGACAACACTGATGACCAGAATGTCGTCGAAGACACTCAAAATGTAACCGATACTGACAAGGTTACAAAAGGAGATTCAAACCAAACAGATGGAGAAACTACTGAGAAAGATGCTTAGACAAAGGAAGATGAAGTACATAAGGATATCGATGAAGGAGATAAACCAAAAGATGGCACTCCTGAGGAAACCGAAAAAGTTGCTATAGATAACATCAAGGTTGATGTGGAGACATCCACTCAAAACCAACAAGCTGACATCAAGGCACATTAGCAAAAAGAGGCAACACTCTGGAAATCACTTCATCTAGCACAACAGACAAAGCCGAGAAGCTGGCTATGGTTCTACATTCAAGTGAAACTCAGAAGAAGAACAAGAAAATGAAAAAGCCTAAGTTGGAAGTCACTCTAGATGAAATAATTGAGATACCAAAATGTGACCCAACTACACTAGACTATGAAGCACTATAAGAGTATGGTGAAATATGCCAAAGGAAGGCACTACAAGCGAAGCTAAGAAAGGAGCACAAAGATTCCATGGTACTAGAGACAAATAGGGACATCTTGAATTAGATTGTACACGATGTTGATGTTGATAAGAATAAACCTATCCTTGATCAACTAGCCACTCTCACTGAGGCCATCAAAATGCAAAACATTGATGCAGAAAAGAAAATTAAAGAGAGACCAAAGCATAAATATGAGAACAAACTTATTGAAAAGATGAGCCAAGAAGTGGCAGAAAACATGGTAAAGCTTTTAGAATTAGTAAGTGCATTAGATCAAAAAATTGTTGAAGCTATTTCCTTGATAAAAAAAATTAAGCACACTTTACAAATTCACTAAGGAGCAGAGTGATAAAATAGAAAAGTAAGATTACGATCTAGCTACTAGTGCTAAAGGATTAACCACTAATGACAATGCAATAAATTTGCATTATGAGAAAATTGTTGAGATGAAAAGGTTAAGATAGGAACTGTGGGAAGAAAAAACACAATTTAGGGAAGAGGTTACCAAGCTCCAGGCTCAACTTCTACCAAGTCTTACACTACTTCAACAACATATCAGCTTAGCAAGGCAACTGATAGCCACCCCCAAGATGTCTGTAGTAGACAACATCTATGATATGCATGCAAGGATCACACTCGAGCACATGGCTCTAGATAACCTGAAGGAAAAATGGGAGAAGATGATGGAGGACATGAAGTCCTCAAACTCTCATATTTTTGATAAGCTATAGGTATACACCTTTGCCCTTAATATCAAAAAAGAGGGAAACTAATGATATGTACAATATAAAGTGCAGGAATCTATATAGTACAAAAAGATCAAAAAGGTACAAGGTGAAAAAAGAAAAGTATCATGTACATACACTTATACTATACCGACATATACATAGGGGGAGTCATGAAATGACTAAGGAATATATATGGTGTACATACTAAACATTTTTTTAGTATTTTGCACATATCAATTTTTGATACTAATGTCAAAGGGGGAGATTGGTGACATTATTTTTCCATTAGTATGCAAAGAACACTTTCGATAATCATACACCGAAAGACAAGATAAGAGAAAACTGACAGAACACTTCAAAGGGTAAACCAAAGACACAATGCAAAGCAAAACCGAAAGTGCTAAGAGGAACCTGAGAGGAACAACCTTACAAAGGAACCCGAAGAGACAAATCTCAAGTGAAACCAAAAGAGAAGAAACTAAGGAACTTGATAGAGCAAGGGAACCTGATGGATAGGTCAATCAAAGGATCACCGAAAGATAGGTAAACTAATTTCTATGCAAACGAAGCATTAGACACCGAAAGTTAGTTACATCTCACAAAAAGTGGATCTGACTTCCACGTCAGATAAAACAATTGTATTCTATTTTTAGAATCTTGAATTGTTTTAAAACCATTACTTAAGGGACAAGAAACATTATTGTAAGTGTTTTAATTAGTCTAACTGATTTAAACCACATAGATGAAAAGATCAAGGTCAAGTTGTAAACCTACATGATCAGAGAGTTAATATTGTTTTACCTGAAACTTAATTAGGTCAATTTCTATCTTATAAATAGATGTTGTAATCATTCATTATGATGGATGAGAGGATGAATATAGCCTATGAGCACATCTATGGATCAAACTGAAAGTTTCAAGAATTAGAACAACAAAAGGTGAATTTGGTTATCAAGAACTAAGAACAGAGGCTGCCGAGCAACAAAGGTATTATTCAATCACATTAGGTGATACACTTATACATGTAATATTGAATGGAGTTGTAATTATAAATAGGAGATTGCATACACTCAGGTCAAAGTGTAATTTTCTTACATTCTAATAAGTGAAGCAAAGTGGAAAAATCCTTTCAAGGAAGGTGGATTTAACAATCCTATTGTAAGTCTCTTAACAAAGTGCACCCTAAATAGTGTTGCGAAAGCTCTTAATAGAGTATACTTTAACAGGTCTCCATAGATACCCCTAACAACATAGATCATCAGAAGTGATCAAATTGTAAGCCTTAACCGACCCCTTCTAATCTGTAGATAGTGAAGAATTTGTAGGCTCCATCCCCATCGCATTTTTTAATTCCTAACAAGAGTTTTTTGTGTTATCATATCTTGTGTTATGTGTCAATTAATTTCATGAATGTTTCTATGAATGTCCACACGTTTGACTAAGTTAAAAGAATTAATATGTCTTACATCAAGATAGTATAGAACAGATGGTTGGATAAACAATTGATTACTCAAAGGATAAAGGTTAAAAGATACAAAAGTTTGTAGAGAAACTGATTCACCCCTTCCCTCTCACTAAACACTTCCCAATAATTCCAACAAATCAAACATATCCTTCTCAGAGACATTGGGAGAGAGGGGAGTCTCTTCATCAACCATATCCTTATTAGAAATAGGGGACCCAAAAGATAGATATCCAAAATCTCTTTGTAGTCACCCAAATTAATAATAATATCAATAGATTTTTCTTTACTGTCCTCCCCAAAATCATCCTTTCCACCTTTGTAGTCCTCATCATAAGAGTTATCCAAGGAATCCTCATCCTCTAATTCATACTCAAATTCAGTTTCAGGGATAATATCCTCTTTGATTTTCTTCCCTTTAAGATTTTTTTTAACTAGCCACGTCGATATTATTTCCCTATATCTCATCTCCTATTTGTTCTCCTTTTGGGTTCCCCTTTCCTCTTTCTTCTCTTCCACTTCTTTAATATCAACAAAAGGAATACCAACTTTTATGTACTTCGCTATTTTCCTTATCTCATCTAGGCTTGACATGCTTATAGGGCCTTTCCTTTTTTTAGGGGTGTTTTTCAAAAGCTTAGCTTTGAGATGTTTCTTAATAGTGGATTTAGTGCCTTTACCCTTATTCCTATTGCTAGTATTTTTAGGAAATGGGTTTCTTTCTATAAGTTCAATGCACATAGAACTATGTGGGGGTCTTTTTCCATCTCATCTTTAGATTGAGGATGAAAATGAAATCACTCCTGAAAGGGGATTTTTTAAATTTTTTCTTATAAAGGACATAAATTATTCCTTGGTGCAGAGTAGGGGAAGCACCTTTTTTAATACTATTGTTAAGGGATGAGAGAAAGAAAAATGACATGTTTATCTTTTGCCCATTTCTTATATGGTTCAAGATAGGAAAATGGTAACTATGGAAGATGGTATATATAACCTCTAAGGTAAAATAATTTAACACATGATAACATATTATACGGTAAGGAGGAGGGAGAATGGACCTTTCATACCCATTTTCATTAGAAGCCACCGCGAAATTCTCTCCCTCTCTAAAACATTTCCTCATGTGTAAGCTTTATAGTCCCCAGAGCTCCATTCTTCCACTTTCTCTCTGTCATATCTCAATCTCATAGATTTTGTTATCAACTCTGGTGTGCCTTGAAACTTAATACTGCCAATTGGAAAAAAAAACTTCTTCTATGAGTTGCATAACTTTGTTGATATAATTTTTTTATATCCTTTCGTATCTTGAAAGGCGCCATCTTAGCCCCAGCAAACAAATTCTAGAGGTCAACATTCTACATAAGCTCAAGTTACAGTCTTTAGGTTCTGATATCCTAAGACAGTCACCCATCACTATCAAGTTGACAAATTGGACACCGTAAGAATTTATATGGTAAGGCCCACTATACCCAATGGTGCTATAATTTAGAGAAACTCCTATTTTGTTGTTTTGAATAAAAAATTGATCTATCCTTAAAAATATTTTTAAAAACTAACTCATTAACATATTTCCTTTACTCACATCATTTTTCGCATGTTTTGGATACTATGCTTTGCAATTATTATTCTAAAATGATCTATAATATTATTCAAGGGACATTTGTTAAACCATTTAGCCTTTCCAATGACCTCACCTCTTGTGCCAGAGATAGTCAAGAAATCAATCTTGTCCATATTTTGATTAAATCTTCTTGACACAAGCACTTTCATGAAATACCATATTTAATCTCCATCAAAGATTATCTTTCATTTCCACACCTACCAATGTAATCATTATGGATACTTTTATTAATGACAAACCAAAATTTAAAAAAAAAAATTATTGCTACATCTTTCAATGCAAATTTAAAGGTTAAAATTAAAAGAACAACTTATCCTCTTTCTATAGATCATCTCTTGGCACCAGTTTTTAAATTTGAAAGAAATGTCGACGTTCTCCTCTATGTCCTTCTCTGAGAAATCTCACCCATTAAAACTCCTATGCTCCACTTTTACCTATTCTTTCATCCCATCTAGATAACCATTATCATCTTGCTAATCACCACCCTTGTCCCCATTAAATTATTGAGAATTGGAATTATAAAAATTTATTTGATTTCTTTTGTTTGCAAGAACATCCCTATGACCTTGGGGGCATTGATCAAACTTATTTAAGCTCCAACTCTAGAAATTTAATCCCATATTACCCAGAAAATGCATGTCTCTATTACATTCCTTGAGTGTATGGAAAACCTCATGCATACAAAAGGCATTAAGCACACTCTTGAAATCCTCCATGAGACTCTTCAAGCCCCATGATAAATTTACCTCACCCTTAAGATGGCCAATTATTAGTTTTGAATCTCCCTTTATGACAACTTTCTTGTAGTTAAGTTATTTTAACCTCTTGCTTCCCTACCAAGTAGCGATGGATTTATCTTTTTTATTTTATACTTTTCCTAAATTCTAATTGTATCCTTCTATAAAAGTCCCTTTCCAATCCTTCATCAACCATCCAGTAGCAGAAAAACCTAGGTTCCCTTTTGCACAATTGTCAAAGTTCCACTTTCCACCCCTCATCAGGTGTGATCTAGTTGGTCATCATTATTGTCAAGATGCCTAACCAAATGATGTTAAAGAGATTTAGATTTAAGCCCAAAACCTGTCTAATTTTCATTTCTTGCAATGTAGGGATAACCTTCCCCTTCCCAAATGAAGCATTATTCAAGCTCTCCATAATTTGGTATTTTATGATTTGAGAGAGCACAAGGCTAGTTCTTGATTGATCTTTGAACACCCCATTATTATGTGTTTTCCATATGATCCAAGTCACCATTGGGAGAGCATAAATCTCTATTTTTTCTTAATATTTCTAACATGGTACCAGAGCCACTAATCCTTGTTTGAGTGCTTGTAGGATTTCTTTATCTAACTTTTGTTTTCCAGCTCTTCTATCTCTTTCTACATCTATAGTTTTTGTTTGTCTCTATTTTAATTTTACCTTATGTCGGGCAACCGCAACGGATTTATAGTTTGCATATTCTATATTTTTTCTTAAATTGTTATCATAATCTATTTCTCTAATTTTTGGTGCAGGTTTCACATTATAGCTCATATACATCTCTTTGTTGGTTTTTAATCTAATTTTTGTTTAAAGATCTTTGTTGTAGGTTTCACTCTCTAATTTTTATTATCAGTTTTATATATCTTTTGTTTTCGGTTATCTATCTTTATTTATTATATCTTTGTTTTCTATTACATATATCTCATTTCTATCCCTCACAGCCCCTTGTACCTTCTCCTTCCTTACATAGGTACCCCTCCTCTCTTCCTTCTTAGCGCAGGCTAGCTGTCCATCTCCCTGCGCTTTGTCTTATTCTATCCTTCTATGTTTTCTCTTGTTTTATCCTGCATTTGTTTGTATATCTCGCTTGTGAACCCTCTTCTCCTTAGCACCTTGTTGCCTCCCCCCTATGCAACCTCTCTCTTCTCCCTTTAAGCGCATCACTCCTTGTCATTTAGCTCTCTTCATTTTTTTGTTTCATTTCAGCGCATCTTTTTCATCTCGCTCACTCTCATTTTTGTTTTCTCCAGCAGGTAATACCTCCTTATCTCTCCCTTACCACTCTCCACTACCTCTTAGCGTGCTTCTCTTTTTCCCTTAGTCTCTATTCCTTCTAGCTTTTATTTGCATTCTCTAGCGCTACCCCCTGCGTCGCCTCTCTCCTTTTTAACGTAGCCTAGCTACTCTTCTCCCTGCCCCCCCTCCCCTCTTGCATTGTCTCTTCACTTTGCGCAACCTTGTATTTCATAGCGCAGCATGTGAGTCTTTGACTCTAGCTCTCCTATCTTTTTTTTCCTAGTTGTTTGTTGCAACTTTCACCAAGTTGCTTCCCATGTTAGTTTTTTTGCTAAGTGTGATAGCATTCCTTCTTTTCATGGTGTAGTTTTCTACACAGGTAGCCATCTATTGTAGGCCATCCCTTGTGGTTTGCCTTGTCTCTTTCTACCTTGGTCTTGTGTTTATTCTTGGCATGTATTAATCTTTATCTCTGTCTCTATCAACATCAGTTTCCTTCTTCATTTTTATCATTCGTTAGTATATCTCTTACATTTTCATTATCATTACAACGTTTCTTATTTATAATTAATCATTCTCCATTTGTATATTTATTCTAATAACTTTTTTTTGCAGTTAATCAATATTTGTTTTGCAGGTTTCTTCATCATTTTTTTCCTTCCATATTCCTTTTTCATTAAATTTGTTTTAACAAAAAATGTTCTATTTCATAACATTTTGTTGCTGATTATTATATCTTTCATATTTATGATTTTATGGAGTTCATCATTGATTCTTATTTATTTAGCATTCTTATTCGAATTTATTTATCAATCATAAAAACTAAACTTTATCACAAAATTTATTCAAACTTTACTCTTATTTCAAAATTTGTTTAAACAAAAAATTAAATGTTTATACATTTTGTTTCACTTAATATTTTTTAATTCCATCTTAACCCTTTATTCATTTTATAAATATAAAAAATTATTCAATAGCTAATTTGTTATTTAATTGTAATAAAAATTTGTTTCACTGTTTAATCAATATCTTTCACTTTTTAATTTTTTTTCTTATATTCTATTTACCATTTGCGGTAAATTACATTTTTGGACTCGTTTTATCTCTTACTTCATTGTATTTCACTCCATTTGGCTTAATCATATTATTTTGTGTATTTAATTATGTCTAATCCTCACTATGAATATTCCTCTTTTGCTAATATTTTTGATCAAGAAGAGGATATTATCTCTACCTTTCTTAATGTCACTTTATCTTCCTTTGAATCTCCTAGTAGAGATGTTTGTATTGCTCAAGATGAACTTCATGAACTCTCTAAATTGAGTACTAATCCTATAATTGTTGTGGAGGTAAATGATACTGACAACAATATTGATGACTATGATAATGAAATTACTGGTGATAAGGATGATTATAATAGCTCCACTCTCTATTTTTCATATAATGATTGTTACATTACAAATTTATATTCTAAAAGTGATGATTGCATTCCTGATTACATACCAGATTTATTTTATGATTCACACTATATCTACAAAGTTTTACTGATTCAAATCTAGGAGATCCCAATGATGAGAGCTTTACTAGTGGTTATTTCCTTATTGCATGCTCATGTGTTGATCAAGCCCCACCTCTATTTTCTATTGGAAATGAATATACAGAATGTAAAAATGCATCTCAAGAATATCAATGGTCACTTGAAGATTTGGCCCCCCCTCAACAAGCATCTACACCTTTCTATTTTCAAAGTGTTACCGACTTAGCAACAATTCTTATGTACCATTCAAGCTCCATAGTACCAGTTGAAGAAATGCATGATGATCAAGCTGTCGACATTCTAATGAAGACTCTTTCAAAAGAATATCTCAAAATCATTGTAAACATTTGGGTTTGATACCTATTGATCTCATCTCCACAAGTAAAGATTAAAGGGGGATGTTAGAAATTAATTTTTCTTTTGTGAACTATCTAATTAAAGGATAAACCAAGGACATGTCACATATTTGTATTTTCTTTAATAAGGAAATTAGATATTCCTCCTTAAGAGGATTCCTACACATGACACACACCTAATGTGAATGTTGAACTCATAGAGTATGGGAGTTACATGCAAACTCCTGAACACTCATCTCTACTTAAGAGATGCTTCTCACACACTTCTCAAGTCAGCTCTCACAAGTTGGTTCTCATGGGAATTCTTATCTCTTATTCTCTCATTCCTATTCTTTCTCTCACAATGTTGTAATGAGCTTCTTGATCAAGCTCTCTCTCTCTCTCTCTCTCTCTCTCTCTCTCTCTCTCTCTCTCTCTCTCCTTGCCTCATTCATATTATATGCACAAGGGTTTTTTTTTTCTTTTTTTCCCCTTTCAAAATATTTGTCTCTTGCGTTAAGCTTGTCCTTTTTCTTATGTTTTTGGTGAAAGTTCTCATATCATGCTTCATTCATTTGGTTATGGTAAAAACTCTTCCCTGTTGCTTCACTCTTTGGATTATTTACTAATCTCTATTTATTTTCTTAATATTTCTAACATATACATTATTCTATTTGTATGTCTCTTCTTCTCTATTTTGTTACATGTTATGTTGTGCCACTTTCATTGTTTGTACATGTTATTTTGTTTATTTTCTTGGGATGAGTCAAAATGGTCACTACCTATTGTTTTTGGTCTCCATGATGCCAACCCAAAAAGACTTTTCTTTGTAACTATTGCATGCCTTTCTTTCATTGTTTTTGTAGTTCTACTTCCTTTGGGGGATGATGACAGTTCATTTTGGCATAATTCTAACATACATGAGTTATTATATGACCTACTGCCCCATATTTTTTAGATCTCATTCATGCTCTCTTTTGTCACATGCTCATTTCTCTTGATTTTTACTTTCTAGCGGGAAATTTCATAGTGGAAATGTTCCTTTTCGATGCATGTGTATGAATCTTTAAAGAAATTTATCATGTTAAGGTGTTTGCAATAGATTTAACATGGGGGCATACACTCCACTCACATTTTGAACAAACACACACACACACACACACACACACACACACACACACACACACACACACACACACACAAAT
>MU224581.1:205006-242506 GCA_018584345.1 Thuja plicata | reverse complement strand
TTTCTCATCTTCTTGTAGAATTTGAATATCAATGCACTTCAAGTCCTTCTGCATAATATTTGTGAGCTCTATTAGTTATTTTAGTATCTCAATTGATTCCTCATTCCCATGTTTGATGACTGGGTTTCTCCATTCTATCTTGTTCTTAAAGACATAAAGTGCATTATTATTTAAACTGTGTATAGGCTTTTCATCAAGGAATTTCATAATCTCATATTTTTGCACATCATTCATTTTCCTTACAACTGTTACCCAAGTAGTTCTTTCTTTCTCCCATGCATTTACTTCTATATCCAGTTCTCTGTACTCATTTTCAATGCACCGCCATGAATTCTCACCAAATTACTGATCTAATCAATAGTTTTGTGCTATTGATTCTAGCCAATTGTGAAATACCTCTACAATGATTTTGTTCCTCTGAATTTGATCTAGCAACTTCATGTTCACAGGAGATTTGGGGTCAAATGATTGAGGAATTTGGGAGAGCCATTGTGGACCATGCTTATAGATAGCACTTATGTATTCTACTATATGTCTCAGTGTGTGTTTTAGTGCCTTTTTATCCCTTTCATCCTTCCAGGTCCTAGATAACATATTCTTGGTGGAAGACTCTAAATGATTTGCATTAGTGTCTCATGAAGCTATTCCTAAATCAACCCTTTCAATGGTTAAATATTTGGAAGAACCATCTTCCACATCCTTTTCTACAATAGGCTTGGCTATTTATACCATCCAATGCATAGTATCTTCATCTACATCTATCATACCTTATGTTTTGAGTCTTTTTAGTTTAGTATATTTTCCCAAACACTTACTAACCATATATTCAATTGGTAGTGAAATGGGGACTACACTATGTTTCTTGCTAATTGAACTCTCCAACCATTTTGGAGTAACTATATTATTATTTGTTGGAGGTATTTGAAGATTGGTCTGGTCGGTTATTACCATAACACTCAAAGAATCAAGGTTCACCTCAAGTTCCACCTCCTTTGCATTATCTATCTCTGGAACCTCAGATACTCGACTATCCATATTTACACCTATTTCTTCAGTAGGATCAAGGTTAAGTACAATTAAGTGATCTTTTAAGCCTTTAATATCTTTTTTTCTCCTCGATCGGGTCACACGAGTAGGAGGTGGGCTCTGGGTAATCTTCCTGGATTTCATTGTTGGAACACCTTTAGCTTTAATAGAGATAGTACCTAAAACATTACTAGATGGATTAGAAGGAGGTGAACAAGATTATTAAATAATATATGGATGACCAATTGAAAGAGCCTCAGAATCAGGCGCAAAAATTTTCTCAACTTGACGATTTTTCAACCATCTCTCTGTCCTTCTTATAACATTAAATTATCTACACTGAATATTGTCTTCGTCTTTTCTATGCCAATTTATTTAAGTTATTGGCTTCCCTTGATCAATTTTCTCAAATTTAGGATGTAGCAGGTCTTGACCTTCTTCTTCTAGAACTCTAGTAATGTTCATTTTTAGATTCATAGAAATGATTTGGTTCAATATGCACCTGGATCACAACCTCCTCCTAACTTCAAATTCATCACAACAGTTTTCCCAATAATCCTCCAACTGAGGTACATTATGAAAATATTCATTAACAACTAAATTATCCAATGCATATCTTATGCTAAAAAGCTTTTTCCTAGTAGTGTATGGTTGAAGATTCCACTTCTTCAACTCTAGCTCTATATTAAGTGCATCAAATATAGATTTGTTATTGTAATTGCAGAGTTTCATGGGAAACATCAATCCATATTTTCTCTTATCTTTCAAATTCCTATCAATGTGGCCTACAGACTTCAATTAATACATGACTATCCATAGCATACCTAGGCAACTTGATGGGCTCACCTTTGAATCCTCCAGGACTCTGATATAAGTGAACTTGGTGAACTGAGTAAATTATTTTCCATAAATATTAACTAGATCCATTGCCTCATTAGAAATCCTCTGATTCTCATTTCCCTGGAGTTCATAAACTATCATTCCTTAAAAATATCATTTACTCTCATTAAATTCTTGACATACTTTTGTTGTTGAAGATGGGAATAGTAGTCAAAAAAATTTATTCCCTCTACTTAGGGGTTCATGATGAACATTATGTCATTCCCTTGTGCAAGCTAGAGTGTAGAATAGGTAAGAGGAAATATATAAACCCTTACTTCACATAAAGTTACCTAATCCACTATGTAATTCCTCAATAATCACTTGGGGCCAATCTAGATATTTCTGGCCACCCAGCAGAACCTAAATATAAAAATACATCCAATCTTCCCAATAAAAATCATAGAAACACTCCAAGGTGTGCTTGTACAAACACTATCTAGGACTCAATCTATCCTAGCCTTCTCAAGACCCTAAACACACTTCTGGGCCCTCACAAGTATTTTCTCTACTGGCCTAAGACTTCACTAACTCAACTCTATGAGTTGGTTTCCTTGTGCTTCACCTTGAGGGGTAACCATCATTAAGTGTACTTCAATTCTTCACTCCTCCTTGGATGTCTCCAAGTGCAACTTCACCATATTGTCATCATAAGTTTTGCAGGGCATGTATCCATCATTGAAAAAACTCTTTGTATTCCCAATGATCCCATTTGAATAGGTCATTAAGGCTTTCTCAATCGAGTTCAAGATTAACTATGGTTTTGGCCTAATAGGCCTAATTGGTCTAATAGCCCTAAACATTGTGTTTTTCCCAATTATTTCCCAAAAATTCCAAATAACCCCAAAAAATAACTTGACATTTGGATACCCTTTCAAGACCTTGAATATTTTGGTGGTATTCGGTTCCTAAGGTATCTGTACATTTGATTCTTGAAATGCGGGGCTAATTGGGATGTAATTGTGCAGTCCTCTGATTTCTACTTGGAAATCTACCTAAATGGATTGGCCAATGCCTAATCTCACTGCTAGGTGTCTATAGAACCTATACCTCTCTAAAAACATGCTTGTTTCTATGCTTCTTCACTTTCCCATGCAATTGCACATCAATTGTTAACTGTCATGCACATAGTCAGGCACACTAATCTCGTTTAGGGCATGATCCCAAAAATAGAAAGCTTTCTCTTCTAAGCTCCTCTACCATATTCCTTAGGTCCGTGATGATTTTCATGGTGGAGAACTATGGGGGAGCCATAAAACCAAAAATAGTCTAAACTACACCAATAACTGTGCTATCTACAAAACAATTTCAAAACCTACTCTAATGAACTCAAATCAACTACACTACTGAACAAAAAATGCTTAGAACAACTTCTACTACATAGATCCAACACTAACTCTCATAGTTCAACCCATATAATCACACTTAAACTCAATGCAAGTCGACTGTCACTGAAAACCAGAACTCTAAGCTTCTATTCACAAATCCAAATTATATTCCATCACTCTCTACCTCAGGAAATTGGATCCTAGATGTCTTAATATGACTTACCCTTGATTGTAGGTCATTTTGGCAACTACCCATAATGATTCTTCGAAAGAGAATCCAATTCTTGCAATTGTTGTCATACAACATTAAAAGTTGCTAAAATGTTGTCAAGCAACATTGTGACAACTTCAACTTTGAGAAAAATTAATGATAAGGGTCTCTTACCAACCTATAATGATTTAGAGACATCCTCGGAACTAATTTGAGCATATGTATACCCTTTCCCAAGCCTTAGAGGCTTTAAGACCCATTTTCACATCTTAGGCCTAATCTATCATTAAACATTAAACATATAGCTTGAATTGAGCCTAGTCTAATCCACCTAGGAACAAACATGCAAGACCTTCTAAGGTCAAAATTAAACACTACTGACTTGGCTAAGGTCATTACAAACCAAAATTGAAACTAGATTAGAGTTTTAGCCTAGGTGCTCCTGCACCATCCTCCCCAAATGAGAAGATTTGAATCCATCCTTGGATTGAGTAAGTTGGAATCCACTCCCAATTTCTTGAATTCATTATCCTTGATCCAAGTTTCCTTTGCATCCCATTGTCCATGCCATTTAATCAAATGCTCATAATAAGTTCTTTGTCCGATCTTCTTGTAGGCCCTTGAGTCAAGTATCTTTTCTGCCTTCTTAGGTGGTGTAGGGATCAAGTTCAGGTCTTCTACCTCCTTTATGACCTCTGTAAGGCTCTGGTATGGATCTAGTATTGGTCCTTTGTATAAGACCAAATCTTCCACATTTAATATAGGAGATAAACCACTATCCTCTGGTAGTTCCACTTTATATGCATTGGTTCCCTATTTTGATAGAATGGTACATGGGCCAATTCTTCTCATCTATAGATTATGAGGCACTCATTTATGCAATCTTTCCTTGCTTAGATGGACCATTACTAGATCCCCTACTTGGAATTGGACATCCCTTTTCTTTCATCCACCTTTTTCTTTATCTTCTATGTATTCTCAATCAATGTCTTTCTTACTGTCGCATGCACTTCTTGCATAGAATCTACAAAATCTTCTACATAGCCACTAGAACCTTGGCTCCATCCTTCAACTCTCTGAGTTCAAATATGCCTCTAGGGTGTATTCCATAAACTATTTCAAAGAGGCTTATCCCTATGGTTCTATTGATAGTGTCATTATAGGTGTACTCTTCCTATTTAATGAGTTGGTCCAAAGCTTGACCATACTCCTTAGTTAAGCACCTTATGAGGTTACATAGATTCCTATTTACCACCTCAATTTGACCATCAGTATGAGGGTGATATGTAGACCCAACAAACAAATTGGTTCCTAGCCTTTGCCATAGTGTCTTCCAAAAATAGCTCATGAACTTTGTATCTCTGTCTAACACTATACTCAATGGTAACCCATGAATTCTGACTACCTCCTTGAAGAATAGGTGAGCTATTTGACTTGCATCATGGATTGTCTTGCAGAGCACAAAGTGGGCTATCTTGCCAAACCTGTCTACTATGACATACATACTATCAAATCCCCGTTTGGTCGTTGGTAAGCCCGCAAAAAAGTCCATACTTAAGCAGTCCCATGGTCTACTTGGGATGGGAAGAGTTTGGTAAAGGCCTACATTGGAAGATGTACCCTTTTCTTTCAGACACATCACACAACTTTATACATACTTCCCGCCATCCAAATTCATTTTAGGCCAAAAGTAAAACCTCTGCACTAACTTTGTCATGCCCAAAACTAGGGCAAAATACACACAATTTTATTTTTTTATACAAGATAAAAAAACTACTATGACACAACTAATACAGAAAGTGTTTTGGAAAGGTAATGGAAAGGTGAAGTTAGTTTTCAAGTTACAAGGTCTTGACATGGATTGGGTTTGGGTTACACCACGTACAGATGCAAAGTCGGTAATCCAACTTGTTACAAAGGATAAAGACTCTAAGTTTTAGTGTTATAGGAACACTTGGGTTAGGTTGAATTAAAATATGGTTTCATGTTTAGCAAGGTGTGTCATCATGATCGTAATTCACTATTAAGAACATAAGTTGAGCCAGGTTGATAAAATACTCTTACGTTCAGTTTGATTTTACTAGGTGCTTTGCATGGGTGTACTAAGCTGCATTATAGGTTGACCTAACGATACTTAAATCCTTAGTCCTAATTATAACATGATCTAATTAGAGCTAATATATATAACACTCTTATCATTAAGCCATTTACGATCTTCAATCATATCTTAAAACATGATCATATATTACAACCAAGTTGACCAAATCAGACCCCTTCAATAACCTATCAACCTTACACCTTAGAAATCCAATTAATTAACCTCATTCATGACATCATTAAAATATTTTAACCAACAGTCCAATTTAAATAATCTATCCACATTATACCTCCTAACACCTATGAATTAAAGTTCCCACATACACATTAATTTCATTCAATTAAATTACTCAAGGTGCATTAAAATTCTCTAAAGAATTATTATAATTTTACAATTAATTGATAAAAAATTAATTAAATTATAATCTTAACTTTATTTATGAACACATAATAATTAAATAAATGATATTTACTAACTATAAAGAATTAATAATTAACCCATCTCCTAACTATTGCTTAACCCATTGGTCTTAACACATATTAGCATAAACTACTAACCCATAAAATAAAATTTATTTAAATTCTATTTTGAACACATTTAAATTCTATTTTAAGCACATGGTAACCGTATTTATTATTCATTGGTAAATTATAAATCAACAAACTAAACTTTACATAAAATGACTAACCAAAATCTAATAAACCAATCCTAAGCTAGCTTAACCTACTCCCCTAGCCTATTCCCCATCCCATTACTCTCTCCCTCACCTTAATTCACATACCAAGTGGTAGAGGTGAGGGACAAGAAATTCAAAGGCTCCCCAAGGATAGGGGGTTGAATTTCAAAGAAGGTAAGTGCATAGACTTGAGTTTGGGGGCCCCACCAAAACATTAGCCTTGAAAAAGTGAAATGATTTAAACTTTGCAAGTGGGCTTTCTTTTTTATTATTTGTTTTTTTTTGAAACCATGAGACAAGCCAAAACCTACGTGGGTTTTAGGGGAAAGGTTTAAATGGTGTGGGACCCACGGGTTGTCCTCTCAAATCATCATTGTGCCCTTTTTATTCATTTTTTAAAAAAATGGGGCTTGTGTTCCCTTTACAATTAAATATTGTTTTATTGCCAAGTGGGATAGAAATACAATTTTCTATTGACTATGGTAAATTTTGGAAGCGTGTGGGGAATTTATTTTTATCCCATACATTTTCCAGAGACTTGAAGGTCTCTATTTGGCCTTTTTTTATTTAGTCATTTTGTTTTGTCTTACACTTAGTAGTTTTTATTTATTTTACTTTTGCTTTGATTTACTATTGTTATCAAGTATATTTTTTCTTATTCTCAAGGATTGAGGTTGCAATGAAGGTTTTAAGGTAGAGTGCTGAACTATTGAAATGGAATATAGATTTCCAAAAGAAGAATGAAGTATTTTTAACTTGAAAACTTACAATCAAATACATTATAGAGATTACAAGATTCATAAATCCACAAGATTTTATATGCTATGAAAACTATTACATTGCCTTTCTTTTTCAATATTGGTTATCATTCTACTATGGAGATTAACTTCATTATTCTAAAGAATAGAATACAATAGGAATGAAAGTAAAGACTCTTCATTTACATTATGGTAATCTTTCAAATACAACTACACATCTTCAAGATGGAAGATCTATACAATCAATGGATAGCATACAATGTTTCTTTCTTTAATGAAGCTATTACATAATGAATAAGATCTCTTCACATCTTACTTGATAAGGCTTTCAATATGAATATTACAACACTCAACAAGAAATAAATCTTAATACAAAAGGAGTAACCATGCAACATTAAATTTGTTCTCACATAACTACACCAAAATAGAGATTTCTCCCAAGCTTTTCCATAATCATCTTGACTTCAAAACCTACAAATACATGAGGAGAACCATGGGAATCTCACCTCCTATACTAGGTCTCAAGGAGACAACCCCAGAGCTAGGAGAATCAGTAGCCAACGGGTGACAATCACACATCCACATACATGAATACAACAACAAAAAATACCCTCCCAAGGCTTGCATAGATGGATTCACCATGAACCCATAACAAGGGGTGAAGGTGGATTTCCATGTAGGAGAATGCCAAAACAATACATTCAAATAACATGCCTCTTCAAGGCTAAAACCACATACATATTTCCATCCAATCTTCTCCTTATCTCACCCAAAATTAGGATGAAATACAATGGCATGCAAGGGCCCATATACCTTGCATTTTTTCCCTCTTCTCTCCATGAGAATAGACTCTACACTATCATGGAATCCAACTAACCCCTTCCCCCATACATGGCCACTTCTTCCCTATCCAACGGTGAGTAATTCCATCACACCTTTCATAAAACTCTCATACTCAAAAGAAAGATAAAACCATAAGCAAGAATCAAACCTAAAATCTCATTCCCTTACATAACAATAATACAAATACAGTTCACATATGCAAGAGAATGAAAAGAAACATACAAATCTACTTGCAACAAAACAAAGCACTTTCATGGCAATGGAGACCAACCTTCACAATGTGTTATGGCAAATGAATTTTGAGAAGAGCCCAATCCCTTATGTTTTTTCCATCCAAACCCTAATATCTCTAAAAGTAGAGAGTGGGTGAACACCCACTAACTCTACCAAGGTTCTCTAAAAAGACCTCCAACTTCTACCCAGCCACAAACATTAAATTCAGACTTGACCCTACAGTTCTTTGGCTTTACCTTGTCCCCTATCATAAATGCCAGATTGGGAAGGAGTGTGGGTTTGGGTAAAAAGGTCAAGACTTACTCCATTTTCGAAGCATGTGGAAAATAGGTCATAAAATAGGTCACCAAGGCCACTAGGGGATTCTAGATGTATTAAAAATATTCCTAACCCATACCCCTATCACTAAGGTACTATGAATTTGCTAAATTTGACCCTTAGAACCTCTTTTTTAGCCTCTTGAAGTGGCTAGAAAAGAATTAAATCTAAATGATCAAATTGGTGGAACTTTGCAAGTATCTCCAACAAGGGGTTTAATTAGGTTCCTAATTAATAAGTTAGGCTTACGTTTATATTGCCAACCTTAGTAGACATGTCATTATATAAACACATAGTGAGTGACAAGTGACACTATAAAATGACATAATACAACATTGACATGTCACTAATTACATAACAAAAACACCTAATACATACATAAAATTTTACGGTCACAAATAAAATCACTTAACAATGAGGTTCAAACCTCTTCATTAGGTTCAACCTTGGCTTTACAATTTGCACATATGGTTGGTTACTGATTCTCTGACTGATTCCATGGTTCTCTTTCCCGCACACTAAACTTTGAGCATCAATAGTCCAAGATAATAAAATCACATGCAATATACATATTCAATTCCTATTTAGCAACATTAATCAATAAGAAGAATTAAATTCCTAATTACAATTTTCATACAGAAATGTTTAAAACATAATAATTCCATAATCATTATCAAATAACATCCATGAAATAATCAAGTCTAATCATGATGCGACCTTCTCATCAATTCACCTATCTAAACATGTATCATCAAAATCAACCACATGTTCTAGGTCTAATCCATATCAGAATGTAATCCATACAATATAATCATCATCATAAACATAATATCTCGAGTCTCTGTCAGGATGATCAAAAAGTGTATCAATGTATCAAATTAAGTGTATCAACTGAGCTATGATGGGTCGGGGTGAGGACTCACATCCTCCCCCACTAGGCATGAACTTCCTCCTAGAGTTCATCAAATAGATATGGGTACTAAGATCTCATCTGTGCTGCATCCTCCCATGAAGCCGTGACCTCATCATAACAATCCCACTGGACCCTAACCTAGTCGAGCTCTCGGCCTTGAAGTGCAAGGGTCTGTCGGGCTATAATACGAATGGGCTCCAGTGCTAGCTGTCTTTCTGACTCCACCTACAAGGCATCCTAATCTATAATGTGGGACTCATCATAAATATATTTCTATAACACAGATACAAGAAACACATCATGGATGTGTGACAAGCTGGGTGATAAGGCTGGATGGTAGGCAACTAGTCCTATCCTCTCCAATATCTTGAAAGGTCCAACAAAGTGAGGGGCTAACTTAGAGCCCTTTCCAAAAAATATTGGACTCTTATGCGGGCGCACTCTCAAGACGACCCTATCTCCAACCATATACTCATGATCAACCCGCTTCACGTCTACATACTTCTTCTATCAAGCCTAAGCCTCTTTAAGATAATATCTAATCAATACTACCCACTGCTCCATATCCTTGACCAACTGGGGTCCAATAGATACTCTATCCTCGATCCTATCCCAACTCAGTGGTGTCCTACATGGTCTACCATGCAAGGCGTGATATGGCAACATACCTATAGAAGAATGATGCCCATTATTATCGAAAAACTCAACCAGATGTAGGTATTCCTCCCACTTGACTTGATGGTCCATCACATACATACGTAACATATCCTCTAACACTTGGTTAACCCTCTTTGTCTATCCATCTGTGTGAGGGTGATATGTCGTACTAAAATTTAGTCTAGTGCCCAATTCTGCCTGTAACTCTCTCCAAAAAGATGATGTGAACAAGGAGTCTTTATCAGAGACAATCTTATAGGGAATGCCATGAAGTCTGACAATATCCCACAAAAAGACCTAAGCTACGTCTCATGTTGTGAATGTAGTATGCACAGGTGAGAAGTGGGCAACCTTGGTCAATGTGTCGACTATCACCAAGATGGAATCATGGTGGCGAGAAGACATAGGGAGACCAACAATGAAGTCCATAGATATAGTATCCCACTTCCACCCGAAAATCTCATGTGGCTGCAGGAGCCCACTTGGATGACTGTGCTCTACCTTCACTCTCTGGCACTCTGGACATCTAGAAACTATGCTGGCAATCTGCAATATCATGCCCGGCCAATGATACAACTATTTTAGATTGGCATGCAACTTCTTAACTCCCAGATGAGCTGCATAAGGTTCTCTATGAGCCTCAAGCACAATAAACTCTTGCAAGTCACCTGAAGAAGGTACATAGATGTATCCCCTATGATGTAGAAGTCCATTAGACTCTCAAGAATACTCTACAAATCTCCCCTCAAGGGGTCTCTGAGAATGGATAAACTAAAAAACCTCCACATATAATCCATCCTTTGGCAAGTGATGCAAAATGTGCTCCCTCAAATCTGTACTAGAAGTCATAGATGAGAGCTTGTGTCACCTCCTACTCAAGGCATCTGCAACTACATTCTCCTTCCCTTTGATGTAATGAACATCAAAATCATATTCACACAAAAACTCCTTCTATCTCCTTTGCCTAATATTAAGATTGGGCTGTGTAAAGATATACTATAGGCTCTAGTGATCTGAATGAAGCTTAAATCAGTGACCTAGAAGGAAGTGCTGCCATCTCACTAAGGCATGAACCACCATTGTGAGTTCTAGTTCATGAGTGGGATAATTAAGCTTGTGATTCTTTAGCTTCCTAGACTCAAAATCTATAGGATGACCCTCCTGCATAACGACTACTCCTAAACCATCCAATCAAGCATCCATACATACAACAAAATCTACCGAAGGATCTAGCACTGCTAAAATTGGTGTGCTAGTGAGGGCTCTCTTGAGCTCCTAGAAAGCTCTCTCACACTTATTTGTCCATTCATACTTCTTCCCCTTTCTCTGAAGGGAGGTGATGGGATGAGCTACTCTAGAAAACCTACCATGAAGTGTCTATAATATCTTGCTAAGCCCATAAAACTTCTGACCTTAGTGACACTAGTGGGTGCTGGCAATCCATAATGGCTCTAATCTTCGATGGGTCTACAAAGATCCCATCGATAGATATAACATGACCAAGATAATGCACCTTAGGTCTAAAGAAGGCACACTTTGACAAGTTTCCATATAACTGATTCTCTCTCAAACACTACAGAACCTATCTCAGATGCTCCTCATGCTCCTCCTCATTGTGAGAATATATCAGAATGTCTTCAAGGAACACTACCACAAATTTATCCAAGAATGTATGAAATACTCTATTCATGAAGGTCATGAACATAGCTGGAGCATTTGTGAAACCAAATGGCACTACTGTGAACTCATAGTGACCATACCTCATGCAAAAAGCAGTCTTGTGGATATCACTTTCCACAATCTGTAACTGATGGTACCCTGAATTCAGATCTATCTTTGAGAATAGTCGGGCACCCAGCAACTAATCAAACAAATCATTGATCCTGGGGAGTGGGTATCAGTTCTTAATTGTTACTTTATTCAAATGTCAATAATCAATGCACAATCTAAGTGATCCATTCTTCTTCTTCACAAAAATCACTGGTGCACCCCAAGGTGATACACTAGGTTGGATATACCCTTTCTCCAAGAGCTCTTCTAATTGAATCTTGATCTCATTGAGCTCATGTGTGGTCATCCTGTAAGGTGGTCTAGATATGAGCTCAGCTCTTGGTATAAGGTCTATGTGAAAATCAACTGCCCTAGTTGGAGGCATACCAGGTATCTTAGTAGGAAATACATTTACAAACTCTTGAAGAATAGGATAATCCTCAAGCAAAGGCTCCCCCTCTGAATCCTCCTCTCTATCACTAATGGTGATGGAAAATAACTAACATCCCTTCTGCACGCACCGCCTAAGCTATATAGAGGAAATCATGAGAAGGGATACAAGTCTTTGTACTCCAAATATCATCATAGAAGTATCATGATCACTAACACACTCAACCCTGTTCTGACGACAATCCATCTTGGCACTGTGGGAATATAGCCAATCCATGCCAAGAACTACATCATAAGAACCTAGAGGGGTAATTCAAAGATCAGTCACCGTGATTAAGTCTCCAATCTAAATCTAACAACTGCGAACTAAGGAACTAACAGACACTCTAGCTCCTGAAGCTAACTCGACCTCCCAACCAACATCCTATCTAACTTCCACTAGCCCGTAATGATTCACTACATAGGGAGATATAAAGGAGTATGTGGCTCCTCAATCAAACAAGATAGAAACACTAATAACCTAAATCATACCTGTGGCCTCTACGATCTTGGCGTAGTGCTTGGCCTGGCGGTTATCAACCGCTAAAAAAAATCTATGGGATCTACCCATATCTCCAACTGTAGGCTTTGAGGTAGCCCCTCTTTAAACACTGACTGATTGTCCCTGTGGTCACTCTCTTGCTATATGACCCATACCATCGCAAGTGTAACATGACCCTCGGGTGTGAATCTAAACTCCCTATGATCTAGACTATTGTGACCCTCTAATCCTACTAGAACCACTGTATCCACCCCTAGAGGACTACTGAGTCCTAGTTGACTGTGTCTAAGGGGTCTGTGTCCTCTAATCCTATCTAGGGCCCTAAGACTGCCTCTATTTGGGCTTAGAGCCCTGATAACCCTGTGAATGCCTCTGTCTAGAATCCTGCTGGGATCTCTACTACTGAGACTATTGACCCTTAAAGGATCCTGCTGATTGATTTTGTTTCCCTTTCCAAGGGGGTCTTTTTTGTCCTGACTACTGAAAAGAGGGGTTTCGGTGCTAAGACCAATCACAGGACTCCTGTCTACTATAGATGTCCTCGGCTACAAGTGTTGTCTCAACTGTCTCTTTAAATGTGGTAGGAAAGGCTAGGCGTACTGTTCCCTGAAGAGATATATTAAGTCCCTTAATGAAACAGAGGATATGAAGTTTCTTGTCCTTCACGTAATCAACATATGGAAGAAGCTTGAGAAACTGACTCTCATACTGGGTCACTATGAGACCTCTCTGCTGGAGATCATGGAACTCCTCTATCTATCTCTGTCTGAAATGCTCAGAGAGGTATCTCTCTCAAAAATGGGCCACAAAAGTCTCCCAAGTGAGTGTGTCAATACTCACTCCACCTATGGACACATTCTACTCCCACCAAATGGAAGCCTTCTCTCATAGGAGATGGACTTCAAGTCGTGCCTTTGGATTACTCCCATAAGGGCGCAATCCAAAACATCACAGTAAACTCTGTAACCAGGCCTCTTCTACTGACCCATTAGTGGATCCCAAAAACAAGGGTGGCTGGAGTCGTAATAACTCTTGAATCTCATCTCCAACATCTCTAGGGGGTCTCTCTCTAGCATGTATCTCCTGCTCGCATGGTATTACAACCTGATGAACTGACTCACCCTCATGATCATCATGACCCTCAACATACATGGGTGGAGGGCTCCTACTTCTCTCTCTGCTAACTGCTCTATCATCTTCTGAAATATGTGCTTCCCCTTAAGGAATCTACTGCTAAACTATGGGTGGTAGTCTCTGATGAATCACCCCAATCAGATTTTGGAGACCATCTAAAATATCTTGGGTAGGGTTCTGAGGTGGTGGAGGTGGTGGATCCTCATGTTCTGCCCCAACATGTGTAGCTCTACGACCTCTACCTCGTCGGGCAGCTCGTGTGACGGTAGGCATCCTACATAATAATTTAAGTTTAAATGAGTTAAAACGTAATGGGTTAGGTTCCTAGTGTCGAAACATGGCTCTGAAAACAAAATGTCATGTCCAAAACTAGGGAAAAACACAAACACAATTTTATATATATATATATACAAGATCAAACAACTACTTTGACACAACTAATACAGAAAGTGTTGCGGAAAGGTAATGGAAAGGTGAAGTTAGGTTTCAAGTTGCAAGGTCTTGACATGGATTGGGTTTGGGTTACACCATGTACAGATACAAAGTCGGTAATCTGACTTGTTACAAAGGATAAAGACTCTAAGTTTTAGTGTTACAGGAACACTTGGGTTAGGTTTAATTAAACTATGGTTTCATGTTTATCAAGGTGTGTCATCATGATCGTAATTCACTGTTAAAAACATAAGTTGAGCCAGGTTGATAAAATGCTCTTACGTTCAGTTTGTTTTTACTAGGTACTTTGCATGGGTGTACTAAGATGCATTATAGGTTGACCTAACGATACTTAAATCCTTAGTCCTGATTATAACATGATCTAATTAGAGCTAATAAATATAACACTCTTATCATTAAGCCATTTATGATCTTCAATCATATCTTTAAACATGATCCTATATTACAACCAAGTTTACCAAATAAGACCCCTTCAATAACCTATCAACCTTACACCTTAGAAATCCAATTAATTAACCTCGTTCATGACATCATTAAAATATTTTAACCAACAGTCCACTTTAAATAATCTATCCACATTAGACCTCCTAACACCTATGAATTAAATTTCCCACATACACATTAATTTCATTCAATTAAATTACTCAAGGTTCATTAAAATTCTCTAAAGCATTATTATAATTTTACAATTAATTGATAAAACATTAATTAAATTCTAATCTTAACATTATTTATCAACACACAATAATTAAATAAATGATATTTACTAATTATAAAGAATTAATAATTAACCCATCTCCTAACTATTGCTTAATCCATTGGTCTTAACACATATTAGCATAAACTACTAACCCATAAAATGAAATTTATTTAAATTCTATTTTGAACACATTTAAATTCTATTTTAAACACATGGTAACCATATTTATTATTCATTGCTAAATTATAAATCAACAAACTAAACTTTACATAAAATGACTAACCAAAATCTAATAAACTAATCCTAAGCTAGCCTAACCTACTCCCCTAGCCTATTCCCCATCCCATCACTCTCTACCTCTCCTTAATCCATGTACCAAGTGGTAGAGGTGAGCGACAAGAAATTCAAAGGCTCCCCAAGGATAGGGGGTCGAATTTCAAGGAAGGCAAGTGCATAGACTTGAGTTTGGGGTCCCCACCAAAATATTAGCCTCGAAAAAGTGAGAAATGATTTAAACTTTGCAAGTGGGCTTTCTTTTTTATTATTTGTTTTTTTTAAACCATGAGACAAGACAAAACCTACGTGGGTTTTAAGGGAAAGTTTTAAATTGTGTGGGACCCATGGGCTGTCCTCTCAAATCATCATTATGCTCTTTTTATTAATTTTTTTTTAAAATGGGGCTTATGTTCCCTTTACAATTAGATATTGTTTTATTGCCAAGTGGGATAGAAATACAATTTTCTATTGAATGTGGTAAATTTTGGAAGTGTGTGGGGAATTTATTTTTATCCCATACATTTTTCAGAGACTTGTAGGTCTCTATTTGGCCTTTTTTTCTTTAGTCATTTTGTTTTGTCTTACACTTAGTAGTTTTTATTTGTTTTACTTTTGTTTTGATTTACTATTATTATCAAGTAATTTTTTTTTTCTTCTCAAGGATTGAGGTTGCAATGAAGGTTTTAAGGTAGAGTGTTGAACCTATTGAAATAGAATATAAATTTTCAAAAGAAGAATGGAGTATTTTTAACTTGAAAACTTACAATCAAATACATTATAGATATTAGAAGATTCATAAATCTACAATATTTTATATGCTATAAAAACTATTACATTGCCTTTCTTTTTCAATATTGGTTATCATTCTACCATGAAGATTAACTTCATTATTATAAGGAATAGAATACAATAGGCATGAAACTAAAGACTCTTCATTTACATTATGGTAATCTTTCAAATACAACTACACATCTTCAAGATGAAAGATGTATACAATCAATGGATAGCATACAATATTTTTTTCTTTAATGAAGCTATTACATAATGAATAAGAGCTCTTCACATCTTACTTGATAAGGCTTTCCATATGAACATTAAAACACTCAACAAGAAATGAATCTTAATACAAAAGGAGTAACCATGCAACATTAAAGTTGTTCTCACACAAGTACACCAAAATAGAGATTTCTCCCAAGCTTTTCCACAATCATCTTAACTTCAAAACCTGTAAATACATGAGGAGAACCATTAGAATCTCACCTCTCATCCTATGTATCAAGGAGACCACCCCCAAGCTAGGAGAATCGGTAGCTAATGGGTGACAATCACACATCCACATACATGAATACAACAACAAAGAATAGCCTCCCAAGGCTTGCACAAATGGATTCACCATGAACCCAGAACAAGGGGTGAAGGTGGATTTCCATGTAGGAGAATGCCAAAATAATATATTCCAATAACATGTCTCTTCAAGGATAAAACCACATATATCTTTCCATCCAATCTTCTCCTTATCTCCCTCAAAATTAGGATCAAATACAATGACATGCAAGGGCCCATACACCTTTCATTTTTTCCCTCTTCTCTCCATGAGAAGAGACTCTACACTATCATGGAATCTAACTAACCCCTTTCCCCATACATGGCCACTTCTTCCCTATCCAAGGGTGGGTAATGCCATCACACCCTTCATAAAAATCTCATATTCAAAACAAAGATAAAACCATAAGAAAGAATTCAAACCCAAAATCCCATTCCCTTACATAACAACAACATAAATACATTTCACGTATACAAGAGAATGAAAAGAAACATACAAATCTACTTGCAACAAAACAAAGCACTTTCATGGCAATGGAGACCAACCTTCACAATGTGTTATTGCAAATGAATTTTTAGAAGAGCCCAATCCCTTATGCTTTTTCCATCCAAACCCTAATGTCTCTAAAAGTAGAGAGTGGGTGAACACCCACTAACTCTACCAAGGGTCTCTAAAAGGACCTCCAATTTCTACCCACCCACCAACATTAAATTTAGACTTGACCCTACAGTCCTTTGGCTTTACCTTGTCCCCTATCATAAATGCCAGATTGGAAAGGAGTGTGGGTTTGGGTAAAAAGGTCAAGACTTACTCCATTTTAGAAGCATGTGGAAAATGGGTCATAAAATAGGTCACCAAGGCCACTAGGGGATTCTAGATGTGTTAAAAACATTCCTAACTCATACCCCTATCACTAAGGTACTAGGATTTTGCTAAATTTGACCCTTAGGACCTCTTTTTTGGCCTCTAGAAGTGGCTAGAAAAGAATTAAATCTAAATGATCAAATTGGTGGAACTTTGCAAGTATCTCCAACAAGGGGTTTAATTAGGTTCCTAATGAATCAGTTAGGCTTAGGTTTATATTTCCAACCTTAGTAGACATATCATTACATAAAAACATAATCAGTGTCAACTGACACTATAAAATGACATAATACAACATTGACATGTCACTAATTACATAATGAAAACACCTAATACATACATACAATTTTACACTCATGAATAAAATCACTTAACAATGAGGTACAAACCTCTTCATTAGGTTCAACCTTGGCTTTACAATTTGCACATATGGTTGGTTACTGATTCTCTAACTGATTCCATGGCTCTCTTTCCTGCACACTAAACTTTGAGCATCAGTAGTCCAAGATAATAAAATCACATGCAATATACATATTCAATTCATACTTAGAAACATTAATCAATAAGCAGAATTAAATTCCTAATTACAATTTTCATACAGAAATGTTTAAAACATAATAATTCCATAATCATCATGACATAACATCCATGAAATAATCAAGTCTAATCATGATGCGATCTTCTCATCAATTCACCTCTCTAAACATGTATCATCAAAATTAACCACATGTTCTAGGTATAATCCATATCAGAATGTAATCCATACAATATAATCATCATCATAAACATAATATCTCTAGTCTCTGTCAGGATAGTCAAAAAGTGTATCAATATATCAAAATAAGTATATCAACTGAGGTATGATGGGTTGGGGTGAGGCCTCACAAACTCTTCGGTCGTATTGACACCAAAATGCCCACTAAGTGCACCATTGTGTTTCTCTTGAATCAAATTTTCCCTAATTGACCTCCTAGGGACACATAATTGACTTCCCTTAAATAATATATCACTTTGCACAGTATATTTAGAGAATTCACTATGAAAATGATTCTTGTACTCTTGACATACCTTATAGATGTCTACAAAGTCTTCATCTTTTGCATATAGGTCTTTAAAGCTCTCAATACACATGATCTGCAGGTGTATCTCTTGTATAGTTAGGGCTCTTCTGCTTAAAGCATCTTCTACCTTATTCTGTAGTCCCTTCTTGTGCTTAATATTGAAAGTGTAGGCCTGCAGATATTCTACCCACTTCATATGTTTATGACTAAGCTTGTCTTGTGAAATTAGGAAACTAAGTGCCTGATTGTCTGAATAGACCACAAATTCTTTTGGAAGAAAGTAGTGCCTTCATTTCCTTAGTGGTTTGAATAGAGCATACATCTCTAGGTCATAAGAAGAGTACTTCTTCCTAGCATCACTGATCTTTTCACTGTGGAAAGCCATTGGTCTTCCCTCTTGGCTCAAAACAACTCCAATGGCCACATTGCTAGCATCAGAGTCAACTATGAATAATCTCTCAAAAAATTTTAGTGTTAGGATTGGTTGAGTGAAAATATTCTTCTTCAACAATTCAAATCCAGGGTTAGCTTTCTCATTCGAAACAAATTTGGTTTTCATCCCTCCTTCGATAGTATCTAACATAGGGGCACAAATAGCACTAATTTGTTTAATAAAATTCCTATAGTATTGGGCCAAACCATGAAAACTTCTCACCTCTTTAGCATTCCTTGGAGTTGGCTAGTTGAGAATTTCTTCCACTTTACTTGGATGCATCTTTAGGTTGCCTTGAGATAATACAAACCCAAAGTATAACAACTCCTTCTTTATGAATTCACACTTTTCCAAGTTGATCATCAGCTCCTCATCATGCAACTTCTTGAAAATAATCTATAGATTTCTGAGATGTTCTTCTTTTGTCTTGTTATAGACTAGTATATCATCTAGATATACTACCATAAATCTGCCAATGCAGAATTTTATGTCTTTGTTCATAAGTCTCATGAATGTATATGGGGCATTAGATAGCCCAAATGGCATCACAAGCCATTCATATAGACCTTTTGTGGTCTTGAAGGTTGTCTTCCATTCATCTCCCTTGTTAACTCTAATTTGGTGGTATCCATTATTTAAGTCAATCTTAGTGAAAAAATTGGCTTCTCCTAGACAGTCCATTAGGTCTTATATCCTAGGGATAGGGAACCTATACTTAATGGTAATCTTTCTTATTGCCCTTGAATCAGTACGGAGCCTCCAAATTCCTCCCTTTTTGGGTGCTAAGATAGTGGGCACAGAACAAGGACTAATGCTTTTCCTAATGAGACCTTGGCTTAGGAGTTCTTGAATTTGGTTGAAAATTTCCTCATTTTGTTGAGGATTCATTTTATAGGAAGCCTTGTTAGGAAGGGTAGCTTCTGGGATAAAGTCAATTTGGTGACTAACCACTCTCTTAGCGGGTAGGGTTGATGGTTTTCCATCACTTACAATGCCTTCATACTTCTGGAATATCTCCTACACTTCCTTAGGCAACTTTGTCTTCTTGACTGCCTTGTCTGTACTTTCTTCCTTTGACTTCAACACAAGTGTAAATCATACTCCCTCTCCTTCCTCTAAGGTTTCTATGAACTCAATCTCACTGACCATAAGAACATTGGGACCTGATGTCTTCATCTCTCCTTCCTCTAACAGTGACTGTATCTTGAAAGTTGGATTGTCCTTCTTGAAAGAATAATAATTCTTTGCTCCATCATGCATGGCATGTCTGTCAAAATGTCATGGCCTTCCAAGTAGTAGGTGACATGCATCTATAAGTAGGACATCACACAACACTTTGTCTTTGTATCTTCCAATTGGAAATTCTACCCATGTTTGTTCATTTACAAGGAAATGTTGTCCTTTGTTCAACCAAGTAACTTTGCATGGGTTGCTATGGGGTATTCTCTTCATCTTTAACTTGTTGACTGCCTCCTTTGACACTATATTGTCAGTATACCCTGAGTCTATGATGACTCTACAAATTTTTTCCATCATTTTTCATTCACTCTAAACAGCTACCTTCTCTGGCTTGGTTCCTCTTTTACTAGCTCCTTGATTAATGTTCTTCTCATCATCAAGTTCTCTCTTTCTTCAGACTCTAAGGGTACCTCAGGGTGTTTACTTCCACCACTAGACTCCTCTTGAACAAAGTTTAGCCTCTTGTCATTTCCATGAGAAGTAGAGCCTTTCTCTCAATACTTATATGCATGGTGTCCCATTTGGTTGGAGTGGTAACACTTCATAGTTGCAAAGTAAGAACCTCTACCTTGACCACTGTTTCTTCCTCTCCAATTGCTATTAGATTTCCTTCCTCTGTTAGAGTTCCCTCTGTTTAAACTTCAATCTTGTTGCTCAGTAAGTTTGGTCTCTCCTTGAGGCTTTGTCTCAGAACTTCTACCATCATATCCACCTCTCTATCCTCTATTATCTCTTCCTTTTCCTCTACCTCTGGTGGTGTTTGAGACTTGCTTCTTCCTTATCTTATCTTCTACTTTTATTGCAATTTTGTGGCAATTCTGAACAATATTAGGAGTCAAGAGACTCATCTCATCTTGTATATTCCACTTGAGACTATTAACGTATCTAGCTACCTTCACCTTTTGATCTTCTACAACACAAGACCTCATGCATAGCCTTTGAAAATCTTCAATATAAGAGTTCATATCCAAGACTTTATGTCTCAGACTTTATCTCCTTTTATGTAACTGAATCTCATAATCTTCAGGTGCATAAGCATCTCTAATTTTTGTTACCATATCCTTCCATGTGGCAATGGGCTTCTTTCCTTTCTTCTCTCTTTCATCTTGGATAAATTTCCACCAAGTTAGTGCAGACCCTCTAAGTCTTTCCTTAGCTACCTTTACCTTTTGAGGTTATGTTATTCCATCACACTCAAAGTGATTTTCTATTCCTTCTATCAAATCTAGGACTATTTATGGTTCCATATTTCCAGTGAAGATAGGAACTCCTTCCAACGCCTTACCACTCAAAGAATTTAGTGCCTTTAAGAATGGTTCTTTAGTGAGGACAGGGTCATCTTCTGGGACCTCATCATCTAAGGCAATCTACTTACTTTTCCCTTGAACCTTATCCTTCACTTCCTTAGTATTTTCATCTACTTGGTTCACTTTGTGTTCCAATTGGGCCAATCTCTCTCTCAACAATCTATTCTCTTCTTCTTGCTCATCTACCTCCTTTTCCAACTCTACATTTGTCACCATTGTAGACTCTCCTACTAACTTTGCTAGTTGGAACATTCACCACAAGCCAAATCTGATTGGCTCTGATACCAAACTGATAGAAACACTCCAAGGTGTGCTTGCACAAACATTATCTAGGACTTAATCTGTCCTAGCCTTCTCAAGATCCTAAAGTCACTTCTAGGACCTCATAAGTCTTTTCTCTACTGACCTAAGACTTCACTGACTCAACTATATGAGTTGGTTTCTTTGTTCTTCACCTTGAGGGGTAACCATCATTAAGTGTACTCCAATTATTCATTCCTCGTTGTATGTCTCCAAGTGTTGCAGGGGGTGTATCCATCATTGAAACAACTATTTGTCTTCCCAATGATCTCATTTGAACATGTCATTAAGGCTTTCTCAATCAAGTTCAAGATTAACTATGGTTTTGGGTTAATAGGCCTAATTGGTCTACTAGCCCTAAATAGGGTATTTTTCCCAATTATTTCATAAAACTTCCAAATAACCCCAAAAACTATCTTGACATTTAGATACCCTTTATCAAGAGCTTGAAGATTTTTGTAGTCGTAGGTTCCTAATGCAGGGCTAATTGGGCTATAATTGTGCCAGATCTACCTAAATAGATTGGCCAATGCCTACTCTCACTGCTAGGTGTCTGTAGGACCTCTACCTCTCTGAAACCATGCTTGGTTATATGCTTCACCGCTTTCCTCTACAATTGCACATCAATTATTCATTGTCATGCACCTAGCCAGGCACACTGATCTCGGCTAGGGCATGATCCCCAAAATAGAAAGATTTCTCTTCTGAGATCCTCCTTCCACACAAAAAAAATTCAATGACTCCCCTACCATATTCCTCAGGGCCGTGATGAATTTCATGGTGGAGAACTATGGGGGAGCCATAAAACAAAAAATAGTCTAAATTACACCAGTAACTGTGCTATCTAAAAAACAATTTCAAACCTTACTCTAATGAACACAAATCAACAACACTACTGAACATAAAATGCTTAGAACAACTTCTACTACATAGATCCAACACTAACTCTCACAGTTCAATCGATATAATCACACTTAAACTCAAGGCCAAGTTGACTGTCACTGAAAACTAAAAATCTGAGCTTCTATTCATAAATAAAAATTACATTCCATCACTCTCTACCTTGGGAAATGGGATCCTAGATGTCTTAATATGCCTTAACCTTGATTTTAGGTCATTATGGAAACTACCCATAATGATGCTTCTAAGAGAATCCACTTCTTGCAATTGTTGTCATGCAACATTAAAAGTTGCTAAAATGTTGTCAAGCAACATTGTGACAACTTTTACAACTTTGAGAAAAATTAATGCTAATGGTCTCTAACTGACCTAGAATGATGTAGAGACATCTTAGGAACTAATTTGAGAATATTTCTACCCTTTTCCAAGCCTTAAAGGATTTAATACCCATTTTCCAATCTTAGGCCTAATATATTATTAAAGCACTATCAAAGCATTAAATATCTAGGTTGGATTGAGCCTAGTCTAATCCACCTAGGAAAAAATATGCAAGACCTTCTAAGGTAAAAATTAAACACTAATGACTTGGCTAAGGTTAGTACAAGCCAAAATTGAAACTAGCTTATAGTTTTAGCCTAGGTGCTCCTGCACCAAAAAAAATCAGAGTTTCCCCTGAGTGTGTTACAAAATATCCCAATGTCCCTCACTTTAATTATGAGGTTCTCTCCAGTTAAGGGTTTGTTCCAAGTAGTTACACTCCTATAGGTCTACTTATTTTTAGAAAAGAAAGAGTATGATTTACTAATAGACCATTCTTCAGAGGGTTCTTTTTGGCAATTCCCATAGCATTTATTATTGTTTCTCTATATATTTTCACCAAGGTAATTCCATCAATCTTTACAATGCCTCTATTCTTAGCATCATATCTACTCAATGCATTCCATCAATAATTCTATACAGGGAGCTACAACAGGAAAAGCGAGCACTTCTATTAAATTGCTCTGAACTATCCTATGCATCATGGAATCTAATATTAGGTTTTTTTCCTTTCAAGAAATTCTGCTAAGACTTCTTGGACTAAAAAAGTATCATCAAACACTGACAAATTACTGATTAGATAGGAAGTATGCCCTAATTTTGGGAGAACTCGCTTCATGGCGACAATATTAAAAAATACCCCTAACAATCCTAATACAACTAAAGGACTTACGCAAAACAAAAAATATTAATTTTGATTCCCCTTATTTTAACAAATAACAACTTGATAGAAGAAAGTATTTTTAAAAGTCACCTATTGCATTCATCAAATTATTGCCCCTCCCAAAATGGAAAGCTATGATTACATCTGTTGGATCTCATCTCTTCAACACTTAACAATTTTCTAAATTAGGTGTGAAATCATTATTCATACATATAGAGGCAGAGAGATCTCGATGAAATATTCTCATGCCATGAAAAATTAATACAACCATGTGAATTAAATATCTATTTGACGTAAACTTGACACCATATTTAATACCAATCACTTTGGCATGAAAGGATTAAGTTCTCATGATTACTTTACATAATTAAGTTTTCAAATCCTTGCATACTTGGAATATTCCACCCACACACCAAATTTTCCATCAATAATCCTTCAAGTATAATGTTGTCACTAGCACAAAGTGAAAATTGAACCTTGAACTGAGAGGTTCAATGGTTCAAGTTCATTGTGAGTAAGAACATTGGACTGACTGCAATGTACATGAGAAAAATAACATTAGGACTTGGTAAATAAAAGCACAAATGAACTTTGAACCTTGAACAATGAACAATGAACCCATAGATTCAATGGTTAAAGTTCAAGTGACTGATGCCACATACCGACTCTTTGAAACAAGGCCACAAAAAACACATTCACACAAGGGACACTTTGAACCATGAACTTTGAACTTAACATTGGTTCAACCATTTGGGTTCAGCATGAGAAAAGCACAAAGACCCCAAAGAACAAAGGAGGGAAGAGAAATGTATACTAGACCGATTATAAGAAGACATAAACGTGATACATTATATATCGAAGGCGACTTTCTTTGGAATAGAGTAATTACATCTTATTTTTGCTAAATATGGGAAATTAAACATATGAAAAAATAAGGGGGTAACAATGAGGTTATTCTCTATAGTTGAAAATTTTTAGAAATCGATTCCCTTGTATTGGATAGATTTAGTTGTAGTAGTTTACTTTTAAAAATTTATATAATTAATTTTTTTACGATAACCATATATTGTTTTTGCAAAATGTCTTTAATTGTGAGAGTACAATATTGGATATGTTTTATTCATAAGAACATTTTTCAAATTTGTATTTTATATTTTGGTAAAAATTTTGACATAAGAGCTTGATGATCCATTAATAATTCTACTTAAATGTTGTTATGCTTAATTTATTTTAATTTAAATTCAAGAAACTTTTGTATTAAAACTATTTTGAAACTATAATTTTTTATTATCAACGAAAAAATATGTTTTGGATGGACCCAAAACCCAATACACTCATATTTTGATGGGGATCTGGAACCCCACCAAGAAGGAAAGCTAAAATAAGTTAAGTTTCACAAAATAACAACACAAAACCTACATATAGACAACAACTTAGAAATAAAATCAAACAAAGCACCATCTGCCCCAAAAGAACAAAACACACAGGCCTAAGCCTCACATTGTATAAAAAGTCTCCTAAGAAAGGAGATCCATGGGTTTTTGAATGCTCCCCAAACCATAACATTATGTTTTAACCTTTCTCCCATAACCTCCCATCTCCCCCCTACAACCATAATAGACACGCCCACCAAATTGCTGAAGAAAAGTAACACCAAGAGAAAGAGAGACCTCGAAGAGAGCCTAAACGAGAAAAGAAACAAAAAGAGCCAGTATACCCACGTCAACCACATAAAATGGTTCAAGAATACAACATAGATCTTCAAAAAGTACCGAAAACTCCTCAAAGTCCTCCCAAAAGGGAACCCACTCCCCAAAGATGTTGCTACCTGCAATCCAAGGGTAGGCCACAAGAAAACCAAGCTCTAGGGGTCAACCGCAGATCTCACCCCTACTGAAAAACAAACCCCTAAAATAATAGCATAGAGGCACCTTGGTCTCAAGTTATCCCATTAACTCAACCCTTGGAACAAGGGAGCCAAAAAAAGCTGAGCTCCAGAAAAGATCTAGCGCGATCACCATAATAATCCTCAGGATTATGCTCCTCAGGTGTATGGAAGCTAAAAAAAATTCAACCGCCCATAAATGGGTGTTGAAGATATTATATTTTTCCATTAGTATATGCAAGGAAAAACATGATTAACACCATCAGTTTATACTACACCGATAGATAGGGCACAACACTACTCGACGCCAAGGTTACCGATATTGCTAAGTATAAAGGTTTCCCAACACAACACTATTTAGTGTTAACCAATGAAAGAAAAGATAGTGGAACCCAATGAGTAACCAATAGTGCAACCCGAAAAAATAGTCAAGAGTGGAACCTGATAGATCAAGGGAAACCAATGAACAGTTCAAAGAAGGAACACCGACAAACTTTTAGTTCACACCGACGATCAAGAACCTATAGTCAGTTACATCCCGCAAAAAGTGGATCTGACTTTCCATGTTAGATAAATCACTGAAGTTTTATATTTAGCTTCTTGATTTGTTTTAAATCCATTACTTGAGGGAAAAGCAATGCAATTTTTTTTTTTATCAGTTTAACTGATTTAAAACATACAAACTAAAGGATCAAGGTCAAGTTGTATACCTTGGATCTAGAGTTAACATTGTAATGTGTGATTCTATAATAGGTCAAATAAATTGTATAAATAGATGCTCAATCAATTATGAACATGTTGTTCGATGATGATTGTAGCCACTAAGAGCATCTAAGGATTAGACAACAAAATTCATGTAGCAGCACAGACAAAGATCAAATCAGTTTTCAAGAACAAGAACACAGGCTAGTGATAAGTAGGAAAAGGTATTAATCAATCACTAAAGGTGATATTCATATACTGTGATCTTTAATGGATCTGTAATCAGAACTTATAGATTTCATACAGTCAATTCAAACATATTGTACACATTCTAACAAGCGGGGTACACTTAAGAAATCCTTTCAAGGAAGGTGGACTTAACAGTCCTATTGTAAATCTCTTAACCGAGTGCACACTACATCAGTGTTGCTAAAGCTCTTAACATAGTAGATCCTAATAGGTCTCCACATTAATACTCCTAATAGGGTAGATCATCAAAATTGATCAAACTGTAATCCTTAACCGACTCCCTTCCATTCTGCAGATAGTGAAGTTTTGTGGGTGCCATCCCCACCGTAGTGTTTACTTCCTAACAACAGTTTCCTACAATATCATATCTTGTGTTATGTTTCTATTACTTTCATGAATTTTTCTACGAATTTTGCATACAATTAAGTTTATGAATTAATACTACATGTATAAGAAATAACATTAGATATGGTCAGTAATACAGTAAAGATTGATTACTAATGATGAAAGGTGAAAAGTGTTAAAAGTTTTATAGGTACTGATTCACCCCTCCCCTCTCAGTACTACTTCCCATTAATCCCAACACTTGGTATCAAAGCTAAGTCTCTTATTGAAAATCTTAAGGGCTTAAGAGAAAAGATCATACAATGGAGAACCACAAACTTCATAAAAATATTGAGAATAAAAAGCTTGAAATTCATATGTTTTATGAACAGTATAAAGAAGCAAGAATCGGCATGAGACAGTTGCTAGATGAAAGAAAGAATATGGCATCTTTCTATAATGAGACAAATTATCATGAGGAAGAGGTACCAGATTTATTTGAGTCTTTAGGATCAAATACAAGCAAGGCATCAGATATATCAGAAGAAAGAATCACAAGCCTAACTGAAATCAATCTACATCTGGTTGGACAAGTCAAATATCTGCAAATTGGTGAAAAGACACAGATGGTAAGGATGATTGATGTCATGAACAATTCTAGTCAAGCTGAACAAGAAATAAAAATAACTATTGATGATAGAAGAAAGATCACAGAGAAGCTACAAGAAAAAGAGTCTGATATACAAAGATTAACAGAGCATCACCATGAAGTTACAAATCAAATTATTCTTATGAGTCAAGAGGAAAACATAATGAATGTTGAACTCGTTGAAAGAATATAGTCTATCGGTGAACTAAGAGAGGAGAATGAAAAACTAAAGAATGAGGTTAGAATTCAACAACAACATAATGAGATTATCAAGAAAGTTGAAGAAAGTAATAAAATAATAGATGAATTTCTTGAAAGTCAACGAAGAGTCAACACCAACAATGGTCTAGGTTTTACTGAGAATGGAGAATCATCAAATCAAACTGATCCAAGGAATGTATATGCAAATCCAAGACCAAGGAAGCTGACATGTAATCACTATGGAAAGCGAGGCCACACCTCAAATATTTGCAGGAGAAAAGAAAAAGGTATTCCTAAAGCTACATCTTCATTCATAGGATTTTGTTATAAATGTAAAAAGCAAGGACATAAAGCATATGAATGTAGATCAAAAGTGAAAGAACCAAAGAAGGAAACCTATATGGACAAGTATTGTCCCACCTTCAAAATGCATGCGCACACATCTCTTGAATGCAAGAAGAAGAAAATTGAAGCATGGAAATCCAAAAATCAAGAAAATGCATATAAGCTGAGCAGAGTCGGTAACTCATGTGTTTGGGATTACAATACATGGACAAATGGTACAACATGTGGTGTATATGGTCACATTGATGCAAATTGCATGAGAACATGGACCAAAAGGTCTGGAGGGTGGACCAACCCCAGAATGACATGCTTACACTGTCAAAAAGTTGGTCATCTCAAGAAAGACTTTAGAGACCAAATGACAGAAACAAGAACGTATCCCAATGGAAACACCATTGAAGACATCTAGAGAGCTAGAGACAAAATGTGGAGAAAATCTTCAAGCAATGATGAAGCTGGACCAAGTAATGAAAATTGTGACACCCCATCGAATGGATCTGGTGAGATCACCGCCCCCACCTAAGAAGAACAAGTAAGTATGGAACTGCACTACACCAAGTCATATTTTGCATCAGTTCCATTATACAAATTGATAGATAGTCAAAATTTGCATGAATAAAGATGCATGTTATGTTACTTGTTACAATTCTTAGAAAACAACCCTATCGGTCACCACATACAGAAAATCATCGGTGAACATAAAAGGATGAGCTGTCTACACTTACCGAGAATCATGGGTCAATACATAAAAAGGCTAAGTTGCTAATGTAACCTGACACCCTTCAATAAAGAAGAAAAGTTACAATGTTGTCTTGACAATACACCGAGATCCGTCGGTAAAAGAAACAATCTTAACAGCTATCCCGAGCATCCTGTCAACACCAAGAATGTTATTTAAGAGTCTTCCCGAAAAACTCCATCTTCATGACCTGAAAATTTGTTGGGAATTTATTATAGACTTAGGGAAAAAGTCTATAAATAATCGACAGAAGCACTTCATTTTTCACACGCAATTTGAGCAAACAAAGCAAAGAGAAAATATAGTGAAAAGAGAGCACTTAGCAGAAAGACCTTGACTCAATCCAATGCACTCCAAACCATTCAATGAAAACCTACATGGATAAAAGTAAGTACCGAGTGCATCGAAGAACTCTATTGTTATTTTTGAAAAAGCCCTAAATTTGAAACACAATGGCCACCACTTCAAGAATAGTGAAATTGAAGAATGATAAGAAGAATTTCATTAAGTTGATAAAGAACAACACTTGTGTGGAACCTAAATACAAGATATGCCCAGAGATTGCATCGCAACCCGATGATTCTGGCGCATTTTCAAAAATTCCACCTAGGGTTTTGCTGATAGAAGATCTAAAGTTTTATATCCACTGCAAGATCACTGAGATTGGTGATCTAGAGATGGATCAAGCTTACAAGAAGTTGTGTGATGAGAAAGGGAACCTAAAGGAAGAACACAAATACTTACAGGTAAAGGAGATAACAAATTCACTATGGTTCCCGAGGGTTTTCAAAATCGAGTGGATTAGGTTGGTACTAAGCAGAATGCACGACCTAAAGTTATGGTTGGATCAACCCAAGAAGATCACAAAGGATGTGTTACATGATGTAACAAGTTACCCTGGATAACCAACAAACCAAAAGCACACATGCATCCCTCTCGACTAGAAGTTGAAAAACTCATTAATGTTGTATGGGATAAAAGAGGACTAAAGGTGAACACCATCACCGACGAGGAACTAAAATTTTGTGCATGTGTGATAGGTTACAAAATATTTTAGGAAAGTAGAATAAATAGCATAGCATCAACAACAGTAAGCACAACTTACAAGATTGTCACAAAGGGAATACAGATGGATCTATGTGAGATCCTGCTAAAGAAACTTGATGAGAATATGACAACAATTAGGTCTTCCAAGACAAACACATGTAAGTTTCGTTCACTTATAATGTGTATATTCTTTTATTTTCAAGAACACTTTCCTTAAGTAGGCAAAGTGAAGTGGGACACCACCAAACAAGTCACATTGCAGATCAGTGATCTTATCAAGTCACTAGGTGACAACTTTGATTCAGTGATGACTGAATACTTCCTTAACTTCAAGGAAAAGATGATGGAGAGAGTGAGGATCCTGGAACAATTGATTGAAAAACATAAGGATGAAATATGTTTTATGGTGGATACAAATTTCACTCACATTAAACCAATTGTACCAAGGACAATCTAGTTATCACCTCTTGACTATGAGATAAACACAGATCAAGCAAAAAGTGAAATTGATGCATTGTTGAATGAACCACTTGACAACAAGCTACCAAGATTTGGAACATATGAAAAGGCGAAGTCCAAGATAAAAATAGGCCTAGTAATCAAGAAAACTGTCAACAAGAAAAACAAGATGGTGAAGAACCTTGAAAAGTTGCTATCAGTTAATGAGGAGAAAGAAAAAATAGAGGAAATTGAGGAATAGGGTACCATCAGTGAAGAACAAGATAAGCAAGAATCAGATTCTGAGGCCACAGAGTTTGATGTGCCTCCACCTCCTACCAAGAAACCAAGGACCACAACAGCTCAGAGGAAAAGGAGTCAAACATCAAAGCAAGATTCTACACCTCTCAAGAAAGGTCAAGTGAGGACCTATAAGAGGAAGCAGAAAATAGAGAAGCAACATCCTACCAAAAAGATGAAAAGACTCATCAGGACCAAAGCTGACATTGAGGACTCAAAACAGGATAAGCCTATGTAGCCAAGAAAAGCTTCACACTCCATACTATTACTGAGATAGCTGATTCAATTACTGCAACCGGTACCATGTCTAATAGGAAAATCAAACAATGGACAAAATTGGAGCCAGAGGACCAACATAAAATACAAGATACAATAATTAGGGCCATGGTCAAGTTAAAATATGTACCGATTGAGTTTGTTGCCAAAATACCCAAAATACTGGGTGACAGAATTTCACAACAATGGTCTTATGCTTTGCACACTGAAAAAAGAAGCAATCGAGAGGGTACTTGTCACACTAATACCTCCTGAATCCAAAATGGAAGAGATAAAAGTGATAATGAAAAAGAATTCCAATAAATTTGTAGCAAAGATAAGAGCTTATAAGATCCTATGGGATAAATTTATAGAGCTAGACAGCATGGCATATGCTAAATGGAGACAAATTCTTCATCTACTTGCAGAATCAACAAGTTGTGAGAATCAATTACTTCACACCGACACACCTCATGTAGAGGAGAAGAAAGATAAAGCAATTCCTAAGCACGTTGCTTTGGATAATACTGAAGATATTGAGACCATTGACTTAGATAAAGTCATGGATGATCTTGACATTCAGGACATCACTCACTATGATTCTGATAAAGATCCACAGAAAGAAGATGATGTCATTTTCATATCTCTTAAGGATCAAAACAAGAAACAAAAATTAGAGACAACATGAAATAAGGACATGGATGTTGTCGATGAGATATGGCCAAACACTTCCATTATTGACATAACAGGAATGGACCCTACAAAGAAAATCCTAAAAGATGAAGATATCACTACTCAACAAGCTCCAACTAATGAGTAGGACACAATTCTAGATGCATCACAGGTGTGCACACATGACAATATGCCACTATTAATAAATTTCATCAATCTACTAGAAGTAAATGAAGAATCTACTGTAGAAAATAAAAGCATACCCGAGGACAAGGGTGATGTAGAAACAAAGGATACAACAGATGAATCCAAAGATACAACTATAGAACAAGCTGCAACCAATGATCAGCAACACAAGTCTACTGATCAGAATAAAGGAGAAAAAAGGAGTAGAAGAGGATAAGAAGAAGGAGAAGAGTGAAGACGCAAAAATAGATGAACAACAAAAGAAAACTGAAGAAAAATCTGTTTAAACACCCAAGGTTGATGGAGAGACATCTTCACCTAACCAAAAAGTGAACATTGAGCAGAAGGCACAAGAAACTTCATCTACAAAGCCTTCACCGAGTGCCTGAAAGAAAAAAAATGAACTAGCAATGGTAGTTCATACATCCGCCCCTACCGAAATCTCAAAGAAAAAGAAGAGAAAGAATAAGAATCCAGTTACTCTAGATAAAATAATTGAGATATCGGTATGTGATCCTAGAACATTGGATCCTACTGAGTTGACAAAGTATGCAAGACTTTGTGAAAGGAAAGCCATGCGGGATAAGTTGAGAAAAGCCACAAAGGAAGAAAAGGTACTTGAATTTGTAAGAGGAATCCTTCAGAAAATTGTACCTCATACAGATGTTGATCAAATAGCCCCCATGCTTGATCAATTAGTGGTTCTCACCGATGATATCACATCTCAAGAGATAGATGCTGAGAAGGCTATGGAAGCTAGACTTGAGAAGAAATATGAATTCAAGTTAGCATAAAAGATAAGCCAAGAAGTGGCACTGCAAAAGGTGAAGCTATCTAAACTGGTAAGCACAATAGACCCCATTATTTTAGAAGCAATAGCCTTAATACAGAAATTGTGCATGTTAGATCAACTCACAAAGGAGTATACCGATAAGATAGCACAAATTGATGTTGATCTTCAAACAAGTGCACAAGGTCTCACAAATAGTCAAGAGGCAATCAAATTGCACAATGAACAAATAAAGCAAGCTAGGAAGCTGAGACAAGATATACAGATTGCAGAAACAAAGTTCAGAGATGAGGTAAATGAGCTTCAATCTCAACTCTTACCTACTCTCACATTACTGCACCAACATATGACCGAGGCAAGAAAACTCATTGGCACCCCAGAAATGTCTCTCCTAGACAACATTTATGATATGCATGCCAAAATTCAACTAGAGCACATGGCACTAGAACTCCTCAAAGAAAAATGGGAGAAATTAATGGAATATATCAAGAACACTCACTCCCACATTCTTGACACTCTGTAAGTTACACATTTTTGACAACCTATAAGTTGTACATTTTTGTCATTATTATCAAAAAAGGGGGAAACGATATGTACAGTCAGTAAAAAGGGGGAAATGAAAGGAGGAAATCAAATGTACAATAGTCATTAGAAAGAGGAAAGAACAAAGGGGAATGTATAGTACAAAGGAAAGCATACATGTACATATACACACACTATACCGATGCATATAGTTAGGGGGAGTCATATAATGACAAGGATATATACATGGTGTACATACTAAACACTTTAGTATTATGCACATATCACTTTTTGATACTAATGTCAATGGGGGAGATTGAAGACATTAGATTTTGTCATTAGTATACGCAAAGAAAAACATGATGAGCACCGTCGATTTATACTACACCGAAAGATAGGGCACAACACTACCCGATGCCAAGGTTACCGATAAATTGCTAAGTACAAAGGTTCCCGACACAACACTATTTTGTGTTAACCAATGAAAGAAAAGACAGTGGAACCCGATGAGTAACCAATAGTGAAACCCGATGAAAAATTCAAGAGTGGAAACCGACAGATCAAGGGAACCTGATGAACAGTTCAAATAAGGAACACTGACAGACTTTCAGTTCACACTGACGATATAGAACCGACGGTTAGTTACATCCCGCAAAAAGTGGATCTGATTTTCCACGTTAGATAAATTAATGAAGTTTTATATGTAGCTTCTTGTTTTTTTTAAATCCATTACTGGAGGGAAAAGCAATAGAATTATTATTGTTTTTATCAGTTTAACTGATTTAAAACATGCAAACTAAAGGATTAAGGTCAAGTTGTATACCTTGGATCTAGAGTTAACATTGTCATGCGTGATTCTAGAATAGGTCAAATAACTTATATAAATAGATGCTGAATCAATTATGAACATGTTGTTCGATGATGATTGTAGCCACTGAGAGCATCTAAGGATCAGTCAAGAGAATTCATGCAGTAGCACAGAAAAAGATCAAATCAGTTTTTAAGAACAAGAACACAGGCTACTAACAAGTAGGAAAAGGTATTAATCAATCACTAAAGGTGATATTCATATACTGTGAGATTTAATGGATCTATAATCAACAATTATAGATTGCATACAGTCAGGTCAAACATATTGTACACATTCTAACAAGTGGGCTACACTTAAGAAATCCTTTCAAGGAAGCTGGACTTAGTAGTCCTATTGTAAATCTCTTAACCAAGTGCACACTACATCAGTGTGGCTAAAGTTGTTAACAGAGTATATCCTAATAGGTCTTCACATTAATACTCCTAATAGGGTAGATTATCAGAAGTGATCAAATTGTAAGCCTTAACTAGCTCCCTTCCATTTGGCAGATAGTGAAGTTTTGTGGGTGTCATCCCCACTGGAGTTTTTACTTCCTAATATGAGTTTTCTGTGATATCATATCTTGTGTTATGTGTCTATTAATTTCATGAATGTTGCATAGAATTAAGTTTATGAATTAATACTACATGCATAATAAAGAACATCAGATATGGTCGGTAATACAGTAAAGATTGACTACTAATGATGAAAGGTGAAAAGTGTTAAAAGTTGTAGAGGTACTGATTCACCCCTCTCCTCTTAGTACTACTTCCCATTAATTCCAATAGGTGTGAACAACCTTTCCTAGCCAAGTATAACAAGTGTCAAGCCTCCATCCCCATCACCATACTCCCCATCAACAAGGATCAAACCACAACTGTACAACACCAAACAAGGGGTGAAAAAGGATAGAAACCCTTCCATGGATAACACATGCTCACCCACTGCATCCTCTCTGTCTTCAACACAATTATTTTTCTCATCTTTATCATCTTTCCTGTCTGGAATAGTCTTTGATACACCCCTCCAAATACTAGAAACCCTAGGGTTTGAAGCTCCTCTGATCCCATAGTCCATGCTCTCTATTCGTTATTCATACTAGAAAATACATTATAGAGAGATTAGTCATCAATTTAAAGAGAAAATTCATTTTTTTTATAGTTTCTGCATCTTTAGAGAAAATTACCCAAATTTAAAATATATAGTTGTACTCATTGTTCATAATATGAGAATTACTAATATTATCAATCTAGTACAATAAGTAACAAATTGAAGTAATAAACTATTGATGAACACCATGGTTATAGTATGTTATTGGAGGATTCATCAATCCACTGGCTAATGTCTAATGTAATCCTCCCAACGTTGGATGGGTCAAATTTAGTTTTTACGAGACTTCCAGTGGTAACCCTTGGACATAAAAGGATACATGTGTGCTTAGAAATTATAATGGCAATTATTTTGTAGTCAAATCCAGAAAGTTGCTATTTGAAACAAATACCAAAGTAGAGATGATGGTGTATTTTTTTGGGATTCTATTATGCAGTAAGTAAAGGTTTTAGATTCTTCACTTGAAAGAGGATTCTTTAATAATGATAAATGTAATTTAGAGCCATGATACACTTCAAAGGAAAATTGCAGCCACATAAGGAAAATTTCTGCAAAACCCAAAAGGGAAATATATGTAAACAAGAATTCAAAATCCATGTGCAAAAGAATCAAAAACATACCCAATGCCAGGGTAAAAGTGCAAACCTGTGTCAGACTTTTATAAAGGAAAAGGTCAACAACACCAAAACTGTTCAACTTCAATAACATAAAAGTGACATTTGTGTTTGAAATTTGGAGATGATGTAAACTGATGAAATGTGTAAAAATGGATGAAGTTTGCACCTATTATTTTTCAAATATTGTTTTAAGAATATTTGATATGTTTTTTTTTTAATTTTTAATGCCAATTTTTCAATTGTTAAAAAATACTACAAATCAGTGGGTCTAGTTCCCACCAAAAAACTGTGGAAATAAACTATTTTTTTCTCTAATTTCAAAATATTTTTTAGATGAAATGTATAGCCAGTGCATAGAAAAGGAAAGATTGGTTTCTGATGAATATTTTCCCTGTTATAACTATTCAAAGTCAAACTTACCTGAAATTGACAGTTTTCATCTCCCACCTTATTTCCCCTATGAAATATATACCAGTCAAAAAAAAATTATATATTCTTCAAGAGAATTCTCTCCTCTAGTGTTCCATATAATTTTTATTTTTTTCTGATATGATTTACTATGTGTTTTTCTTTTTCTCGATAAGCATCTTCTTGAATGTTAAAATGCCTACTTGCAGTATTTTATAATTATAATAAATTAGATCTAATGAAGACACTATAAAAATTATATGGGGACACTCTTGACTCTGAGCTCTACAAAAGGGTATTTTTTTTAATAAAGTTGAGTTTTGATGGAGAAATCAGTGGCATAAGTCATAAGTTCTGAAATTGTGAAAATTTTACTGATTTGGCTACCACATAGGATGCCACAAGCAGTTTCGGATGGACCTGGTTCGGTCAAGCCAGATGTGGCCAAAATATTTTCGGTCGATCCCCCATGTATAAATATATTCAAATTCTTCTTTGATCTAACATATTTGGCTTATATTTACCTTTTGGGTTCCGGTCGGACCCCTTTCAGTTGAACCTTTCTCACCATGTTGGCATCGCATGGTGCCACTTCACAGCCATGAGTGTTCGGGATGATCAATTTTGGCTGAACCATGTCTAGGAAAAACTAGTTTCGACCAAAATATGTTGGTTAGCCTTTAGTGTGGCACAACTTTGAGCTTTCACCCGCCAAAGATAACCCAAGTTAGATGTTGGAAAAACCCTCATGAGGGAAAGAACCAATCTCCTAAAGCATCCATGGCTTATGTATTATATAGCAATGAACACTACAATACATCTTATCATGTCTTATGTACAAACATGTTTAGGGTGCAAGCACAAAGTTGAGTGCCAATTCCGCGGAAGTCCGCGGCCAAAAAAAATTGGCAAACAGAAACGGGCACCCGTTTTTTAAAAAATGGGTGCCCGTTATGGTTCGGGTGCCCGAGGCGTGAATATAAAACGGGTGCCCATTTTAAAAATGGGCACCCGTTTTGGTTCGGGTACCCGTAGCAAAACGGGCACCCATTTTTTAGAAACGGGTGCCCGTTTTTTAAAAGTATTTAAAATTTGTTTTAAACCGTTTTGCAAATCATTTTCACAATTTGCAAAATGGGATTACATTTTTATCTGAACAGGTACCCGTTTTTGAGAGCTACCACCGACCCCCTTGCTGCCATTTTTCCTACTACAGGAACGTATTATTGTTTTCTATTTGTTTTTTATTATTTTTTTATTAAAAATATTTTTTATTATTGTTTTTAATTAGTTTAATGTTAAAAATTATATATTGTGTTTAATGTTTATAGTTTTTGAGAGCTACCACCGACCCCCCTGCTGCCATTTTTCCTACTA
>MU224581.1:172528-189397 GCA_018584345.1 Thuja plicata | reverse complement strand
CCGCAAGACACCGGGGAAGAACAAAGGGAACAGACTCCGGTAGAAAAGCCACCCCTGCCGCCTCAGTGGTTAGTAGAGAGCAGAAAAAGAAAAGCTCCGTCCACTCCCAGAACTCCTCTCTCCCTGGCCGAAATGATGGCTCAGGTCCAGGCCCCGCCGAACGCCAAGAAAGCCCAAACGGTTCATACTTTTTGAACTGGGCCAGGTGGAGAAATAGTTTCCATCGTGGCGACACCTCCCCCAGGCATCGATGAAGCAACTACAGAGCCCAGAGATTACAATGTTGCAGAGGTATCACTGGGAATAAAGGGAAAACAAGGTGAGGTGGATTTGCTGAAGGAGGCAGCTAGGGCGGTAGAGGCCCGTTATGAGAAGGAAGCCCAAAGGCTCAAAATAGAAAAGGCAAAGAACACAAGCCTTATGGGGTTGCTTACTGAGCTGGCTCAACCTATCAACGCCGCTGCTCCAGAGGCTTCCACCTTTGAAGATTTACTGTAGAGCGACATAGACTCCCTATGAACGATGAATAAAAAGGCCCAGGCAGTCGATGACTGGGTCACCCTGCAAATAGGAAACACCCAGTGTTTCTTGGTATCCACCCTCCCAGACTTATATATGGCCTGACATGTTATACACCAGGCGGAGACTCTTATTGACTTGTGGGAGGGTGATATGGAAAATTATCAAGCATGGAAGGTAGAGCTTGAAGAACTCCTTGGCTTGGGAGAGGAAATAATTTTTGAGTCTGGAATTCTGGGAGATGAATCATTTGATTTTGTGAGGACCCAACACTCCAAACTTGACCTCACATTGGAGGTAACCAAGCAACTGGTAGGGACTCTGCAAGATAAAGTCAATATAGTAAAATATTCTTTCAATTTATATAAGTCTTTTGTGGTAAAGACTTCCGGGGCTGACCCCCTCAGTACAGATACATGCATGCCAGAGGATTCAGTTTTGGGGAGTTTTGATGAAATAATGAAGTCCTGTTATCAATCCTCAGAGGGGATAGATGGTGCCAAAATGACAAAATTAACTCGCATGGTGCTTAGTGGTCACGACATACCAAAAATGGCCGACGAGTTTAAGGAGAATGTTCCAGACCTGGGGGAATGAATTGAAGTGGCTAAGTACCGAAGGGCTAGCTTAAAGGATATCGACGAAGATGGCATCTCCCACCTCCTCCAAGCTTTCAATGATAATAAACAACCTTGAGCTTTCTCCGGAGGCCGAAAAAAAAACTCAAACATTGGATATTCTTTATTCTTTGGGAATGTAAGTTCCTGGATCCTGGAGTCTCGGATCCCAAATTTTGTATTCTTTCAAGTGATCTGTGTCCCGGTCCCCGAGGCTGACTGGTCACTTTCAGGAGTGGTTAATAAAGGCTGTCAGAAGGTAGTTGGCTACATCAAGGGGGCGTTGACTCAACAGTTGGTTTTTTGACAGGGTGGTCTTCTCGAGGAACCATTCAGAGGTACACCTAGCACATTAGAGATAGGGCACCGCATTTCCCATTTATGAGGCATGTAGCCTCGACCCCCGGGGGACCTACTTTCTTCCTTCTCCTTTTTGGCTTTCTTCTCGAGGCCGATTCTTCTGCTGTATATTCTTGTCTCATTCTTCTGACATGGCAGGCCTATTCCATCTCAAGGTCTTTTGTAGGGTGGCGCAGGTAGTACCAACCCCCAGATATTGTATTTTATTGAAATATGATGTAAAATAGGGTTAGGGTTAGAAGAGAATTGTATAAATAGCCAGACCGGCCCATTTCCAAGGGTCAGCAAAATTGATGATTTTGTTATCCACAGTAATAGAAAGGTGATTTCTCATTTTAGTTACAGAGCTCAATGCTCCATTGTTCTATTTTCAATAGTTAGACGCTCCCCTGGAGCCACCATTGTATCACGCACCAGTGCTTGCTGGAAGAGACATTAATGAAGAAGGGAGAATTCTTTACAATGATGTTGTTGGCCTTCATGCTTCTGAGTTAATGGTATTTTATGTTTCATGTTCTTTATGTCTTCTACTCTAATATGTTAAATAGATTAACGACCTCTTTCCCTCACTACTGATAAAATACTTGCTGATGGTTGTGTATTTCTTCGGTATTTAGTGTAGTATATCAGAGTATTATTGATGTTCTGAACATTTAAACATGACTATAGTTAGATGAAGTATTTCTAACCCTGCAAGATCTTTTTTTATTTTATTTGCTAAGTGCAGAATGCTAGGGGAAACCTTACCTCATTGAATCTCTGGAGGGAACGAGTTGAAGAAACCAACTATCCCCCTCGAAACAGTCACTTTTCCCAACCGAGCCCCGCACCATCGTGACCCGACACCCAGGTGCTTGAAGGCCCGGGGAATCTAACTTCCCCGGATAACCTTTGCAGGCGGAGTTGGTCGGTACCTCTGATACCCGGGGACAACTTATGACTATTGGCGGACCCGGTCAGCAAAACCCCATCAACAAAACCCATAGAAGATAAAACATGGCCAAAAACAATTTTCTTAAGCAAGACAAGCCATCTAAAACAATATTTCTTAGGCTCTGTAGGTTGGTGCCAATGAAAGTCAAGGATAAACTGTCATTTGGAGTATGGCCATTCAAGGCCCCATAACTTTTTTAAGCATTTAAGAATTACTGAGTTATCTTTTAGCTTATTGTAAATCTTTGTAGTAGATGCATCCATAAGAGATGTGTCATCCTTCCATTGTAAGTATCTAAGGAAATCATCATTGTTCCATCATCTGTTCCACAGTCATAGTACCTGTTGGTTCCAAATATTTTCTCTCCAAAAATTGCAAACCAGCATCTCTAATACTAGATAGATGTAGCTTCATCAGCTCTTGCCATGCTAGGAAGATGTCTTTGTTTAGCTTTGGGATCTCCCTTCTGTAAGACATCTCTGATCTTTAGCTTAGGCCTTGAAACATTCTCTGAAAGCACTTGAAGCTCTGATATTGATTGTTGGAAATGAGATAAGTAACTGAGAGGGGAGGGGTGAATCAGTTACTACAAAACACATCCCTTGTCCCTTGGATGTCTTAAACAATATAACATTGTTACTCGGTCAATTAACATTTACTTCTCTAACTCGGGTGTCAAAGCAATCTTTATGATATCCAATGCAATTATACTTTAGTGATTAAGTGCAGAAACATAAAGCATGAAACAAATAAAATATACACAGGTGACACCAAGATTTAACGTGAAAACCCAATATGGGAAAAACCACCAATGTAACTAGTTATTGTTTTTCACTCTTTTGAAGTGAGCTCTGTTGGAGCCAGCCCTGTTAAAGTTTTAAAAAACATATTTTTAGGCGTGACCCTATTAAAGGATTTAAATCACCTTCTGAGGAGTGGCCTTGTTAGAGGTCTTCAACACTTCAACAAAGAAATGCTACCTTGTGAGAGGATTTAAAAAAAAGACTGTTAAGTCTACTATGTTAAGAGATTTTGAGATCACTCGTACAATTGTTAGAAAGTAACAATGAATTGACCTGTATGTGTAAGGAACTATCTTTGCTTATTCAGATCTCTATTCTAATTATAACTAGATCCTTGCTGATCAAATATTCTATTGCAGCTTCGAGTGTTCTGTACTCAATCAGAATCTCATCTGATTTCACCTTCACTCTTCATATCACAGAATTCCACACTTCTGCTTCTTCAACCTTTTTCCACACTTTTTACACTTTGTTTTTCACCTACTGATTCAATCCAAACTTGACCTTTCATATATATGATAATCCCTATCAAGTCGGCTTGAATATACTTCTAAATAAGTAATAAAGCACAATTCAGTCGGCCTTATATAACCAATTAATTATATAATGTAAACCATTGTTATTCGGTTGACATTGAATAATCAACTCGGTCAACACTCAATTTCTTTCTATTCACCAACTGTGCTCAGTCTGGATGTAGACATTTGTGTAACATCACTACATAAGTATATATAAATGTGTAACATCAATGACAATACACAATTGAATAATTGTCTTCAATAATCTCCCTCTTTGGCATTGATGGAAACACATGTCATAATACAAAGAATTATAGAGCAACATAAAACTTTCTTTAATTTCCTTAGCTTCATTTTGATTCTTATCAAAAAACTCTCTCTTTCATCAAACTTTGTCTCTTGATTAATTTCTCCCTCTGACATCAAACTCTCCCTCTTTCTGTTATGATCATTAAGGAACTCTCCCTTAAGTAATTTCTTATGTATTATAGCAGACTCTCCCTCTTTTACAAGAAATACCAAAGAATCCATCTCCACAAATACCAATAGTCAATACTATTTCTCTTGAAGTTGTAATGTACCTGAATGTACTAATTCATCTGTAATGGGCTCTGATGTACCTACATCAACTGATAGATCTTCACTATGGCTCAGGTCGATGCATCACTAAAGTGTATTTTAGTGAGCTTTAGTTAGGGGAAGCACCCCTAGCTTTCCTCTAAGATACAAAAATGCATCCTTAGGTAAAGGTTTGGTGAATATGTATGCAACTTGTTCTTTAGTACTCATATATTCCAACCTTACTTCTTTATCCTGTACCAATTCCCTCAAGAAATGATACTTTATTTCTATATGCTTGGTTTTGGTGTGCATCACATGATTCTTTGAAATGTTAATGGCACTAGTGTTGTCAAAGTAGATAATAACCGGTTCTTTTACTACTTCCTTTATTCTTGACAACAACTGCTTGAACCATATAATTTTTGAACACTTCAATGTTGTAGCAACATATTCTACCTTTGCTGTAGACTGAGAGATACAATTTTGTTTCTTGCTAGTCCAAGACACTAGCCTCTTTCCAAGAAAGAAAGCTCCACCACTGGTGCTTTTTCTGTCATCAACACTTCCAGCCCAATCAACATCAGTGAAGGCCTTCAAGTCAAAGTTCCCACCTTTCTTATACCATAAACCATAGTCTTCAGTACCCTTCAGATATCTCAAAATTCTTTTAATTGTCATTAGGTGATTGTCTCTGGGATTAGCTAAAAATCTTGCAACAATACCAACTGCCAATGCAGTATCAGGTCTGGTGTGAACAACATATTTCAATTTTCCAATCATGGATCTGTAGTTGGTCTTATCTACCTCCTTTGAATCATCATCCTTAGACAATTTTTGTCCAATACACATGGGTGTTCCAATAGGTTTGGAATCTTCCATTCCAAATTCGTTGAGTATCTCCTTAATATATTTTGATTGAGTAATATAGATACCATCTTTCATTTGATGTACCTGTAATCCAACAAAAAATTTGATCTCACCAAACATGGACATCTAAAATTCTTTACTCATAGCTACAGAGAATGCTTTGCATAAGTCATCATATTGAGTGAATAATATGTCATTAACAAATATCTCTGCTAACGGTATTTTGTTCTATGGTCCTTCTTTGATGTACAAGCCACTATTATCATTAGTTCTCTGAAATCCAATACTTACTAGGTAACCATGCAATCTTTCATACCACACTCTGGGTGTTTTCTTCAGTCCATATAATGCTTTGTGCAGCTTGCAAACCATATTCCTTCTGCTAGGATCAACAAATCCTTCAGGTTGCTCAATGTAGATTTATTCTTCTAGGATTCCATTCAGAAATGCAGATTTCACATCCATTTGGTATACTTTGTATCCTTTATGTGCAACATATGCCAAAAGAGTTCCAACTCCTTCAATTCTTGCAACAGGAGCAAACGTTTCTGCATAATCAATACCCTCTTCTTGAGCATATCCTTTAAAAACTAGTCTAGCCTTGTTTCTAGAAACTTCACCATTTTCATTCATCTTATTTCTAAAAACCCACTTGGTTCCAATAACATTCGTGTCCTTTGGCCTAGGCACAAGAGTCCATGTTTTTTTCTTCTTAATCTGCTCAATTTATTCATTCATTGCCTCTATCCAATGATCATCATTCAATGCATCTTTAACAGTTCTAGGTTCAAATTCACTTAGTAAATATGTACCTTTGATTTTGTTCCTTGTCAGTACACCTTTTGTCTGATCTCCAATTATTTTCTTAGGTGCCTGATGCCTTCTAACATACTTGGAAAGTACTGGATCCTTCAGTCTTGATTCTGGACTTAATCCACTAGGTCTTTCATTCTCAAAAATTATTTCCTATTCTTCTGTCTGATGCTCAGGTTCCACTATCTGTGACTCGAGTTGCTCTGTCTATGACTCAGGTTCCTCTGTCTGAGACTGGGTTCCCTCTATCTGTGACTCAATCTCTTCTACCAGAAGCTAAGGTTGCATAGTTTGCAACTCGGGTTGCACAAATTGTGTTAGTATATTTAGTGGTTGACAGTTCTGCTATCAAATCACCATTGCTCGAGTCATAGGCATAGTATCAGGTTCATGATACACAAAGTTCATGTAGTCTTCAGGATCTTTACTGCTCTGCTCTTCACATCTTTCTGCAAACTCATCAATCTTGACATGTACACTTTCTATGACTTTATGAGTAGCAAGATTCAGACATTTTTATGCTTTGCTTTTACATGAGTAGCCTAGGAATATTCCTTCATCACTTTTTGCATCAAGTTTTCCATTTCTTTCTTTCTTCAAGATCTAGAATTTACTTCCAAATACTTTGAAATAATGAACATTAGGTTTATAGCCATACCATAATTCAAAAGGTGTCTGGTTACTACCTTTCTTCAATTGAAATCGGTTCAAGGTGAACATTGTAGTGATGATGGCCTCCTTCTAGTATTTGGCAGTAACATTCTTTTCAATCATTAGGGTTCTGGCACAATCCATAATGGATCTGTTTCTTCTTTCTGCTATTCCATTTTTTTGTGGTGTACTAGGGGTAGATACCTATCTTTTGATTCCTTTTTCATTACAGAATTCATTGAACTCATTAGAAATGAATTATCCTCCTCTATCATATCTTAGACATGTTAGTTTCTTTCTTGTTTCCTTTTCAACTCTTGCAAGATACCATTTGAATTTCTAAAAAAATTCTGATTTTTCTCTGAGAAACATGGCAGTCATCATTCTAGAATGATCATCAACAAATAGAATAAAATACTTCTCTCCAATATATCTTGTTGTTCCAATTGGTCCACAAAGGTCAGTATGTACCAATTCCAAGATTTCATCAGTATTGTAATTCTTGCTCTTGAAAATTGTCTTTCTCATCTTTCCAATTTGATATTGTTTGCATATTGCTAACTCGGGTTTCTTCAATATAGGAATACCTCTAACTCTCTTGTTTTTGCTTATGTTTACCAGATTATCAAAAATTACATGACACAACCTTTTATGCCATAGCCAACTTTCTTCTACTTGTGCAATAAAGCATGAACTTTCAGTGAGATCAAGATAGAATACATTACCTTTTGTTTGCCTGCCAGTTCCAACTAGGTTCCCTTTACCATCCAGGAGCTTGGCCTTACCAGTCATTAATTCTATCTTGAATCCAATGTTTTTTAGCTGTGCTACAATGAGTAGATTTCTCCTCATTCCTTCAACCCAATAAGCATTATCACATTTGATTCCTTCTGTTAGAGTAATGCAACCATTTCCTTTTACATAGCAAGGTTCATCATTCCCAAAAATGACACTCCCATCATCATAGTGCTCAATATGTTCAAATTTTGTCTTATCACTAGTCATGTGATGAGAACAACCACTATCAATTATCCATGTGTCATTTTTACTGATGTGAGAAAAGTGTTGTCTTTTCATCTTCTTCATCTGACTCCTCCTTAATAGCAATATAAACCATCTCATCTTCTTCTTCATCACTATTAGAATCTTTAGCAATGTCACAAGACTTCTTACCTTTGTCCGTGTAACTCTTTTGGTTCTTGAAATCTTTCTTTCCTTTGAACTTTTCAAGATTTTTCTCATCTTTGTCTTCTTTGTTCGGACATTTGGCAGAAATGTGAGTGACCTCATTGCATGAAATACAAATCAATGCTATTTTTCCTTTAGCAGCTCTTCTTGCAAGTAATACTTCAATGATATCTAGATCTTCATCATCATTTTCACTTTCAATTTGCTTCCCTTTTGAGTATCTATCCTTCTTACCAAAGTTTAATTTAGCTTTGAATGCAGACTCAAAAGTGCTAGAGCTAGGAGAATAATTGTCAAAGTTGTCCAGCTCAAAATTTGTAAGCCTCCTCACTAATGTATCCAAATTTATATCCTTATTGCACATCCTCTCTTGAATAGCTGAAACTCTAATTTAATAGATAGGAAGTAAAGTTAGTAATACCTTGTTGACCACTATTGTATCTTTAATTATTCCACATGCAACTCTGATGGCACTCACAATCTTCTTGATTCTTTCACTGTATCTTGTAATGTCTTCTCCATCTTTCATTTTCATCACGTCAAATTGTCCTTTGAGACTTTTTGCTTTGTTTCTCTTTACATTTGCATCTCCTCTATGAATGTCTTGTCATTTCTTCCACATATCATAGGCTGTAGGGTAGTCCTCGACTTCATCAAATTTTGAGTAGCTGAGTGAAGAAGCTATATCAATCATCATTATGTTATGAATCTTTTATTCCATCATCTGTCCCACAGTCATAGTCCATGTTGGTTCCACATATTTTCTTTCCAAAAATTTCAAACTAGCATCTCCGATAGTAGATAGATGTAGCTTCATCAACTCTTTCCATGCTAGGAAGTTGTCTTTCTTTAGCTTTGGGATCTCCCTTTTGTAAGACATCTCTGATCTTTAGCTTAGGCCGTGAAACCTTCTCTGAAAACAATTGAAGCTCTGATACAAATTGTTGGAAATGTGATAAGTAACTGAGAGGGGAGGGGTGAATAAGTTACTCCAAAACAAATCCCTTGTCCCTTGGATGTCTTAAACAATATAACATTGTTACTTGGTCAATTAAGATTTACTTCTGTAACTCGGGTGTCAAAGCAATCTTTATGATATCCAATGCAATTATACTTTAGTGATTAAGTGCAAAAACATACGGCATGAAACAAATAACATATACACAGGTGACACCAAGATTTAACATGGAAACCCAATATGGGAAAAATCACTAATGTAACTAGTTACTATTTTTCACTCGTATGAAGTGAGCCCTGTTAGGAGCCAACCCTATTAAAGATTACAAAAACACACTGTTGGGTGTGACCCTATTAAAGGATTTAAATCACCCTGTGAGGAGTGGCCTTGTTAGAGGTCTTCAACACTTCAACATAGAAATGCTACCTAGTGAGAGGATTTACAAAAAGACTGTTAAGTATACTCTGTTAAGAAATTTTGAGATCACTGCTACAATTGTTAGAAATTAACAATGAATTGACCTGTATGTGTAAGCAACTGTCTTTGCTGATTCAGATCTTTGTTTTGATTATAACTGGATCCTTGCTGATCAGATATTCTATTTCATCTCTGAGTGTTCTATACTCAATCAGAATCTCATCTGATTTCGCCTTCACTCTTCATATCATAGAATTCCACACTTCTGCTTCTTCAACCTTTTTCCACACTTTTTACACTTCCTTTTTCCCCTACTAATTTAATCCAAACTTGACCTTTCATATATATGATAAGCCCTACCAAGTCAGCTTGAATATATTTCTAAATAAGTAATAAATTACAATTCAGTCGGCCTCATATAACCAATTAAGTATATAATGTAAACCACTGTTAGCCGGCTGACACTGAATAATCAACTTGGTCAACACTAAATTTCTTTCTATTCACCAACTATTCTCAATCTGGATGTAGACATTTGTGTAACATCACTACATAAGTGAATATACATGTGTAACATCGATGAAAATACACAATTGAATAATTGTCTTCAACAATCATTATTCATCATCTTACCTATGAAATACATTCCAATAGCCTTGACAATCAATGTGGAAGTTTTTTTTTGAGAAGATGGTATGGAAAATTTATTTTGAATCTCCTCCCACATCCCCACCATATTTCCAATCAGTATATCTTTTATCTATGAGATGTCATTTTCATGTCACTGTTTGGCAGAACATCTTTGTCTAAGAGAAAATTATTTATTATCAAGTTGGATTCCCATCCAAATAGATCTGTCTATAACGGAAAAACATGGAGGACCTCCAACTGCACTTCTAGAACATAACATCCCATAGCTTGAGACCATGCACTCCATAGAGAAGTAAACACACTAGAGAAAAATAGTTTCATATCAAAGTCTCACATAGTGATGTCAGAGATTGATAAGTTTTTCTAGGATTTACCTCTTTTATCAATAGATTTAGAAATGTTATTCCTGGTAAGCACCTTCCAAGGCTTATTTTGTTGAATGGCTTTGAATATCCATTTGGAGGCCAAAGAAATACCGTATATTTTGAGATATTTCAATCCCTATCCACCCTACTTCCTGGGCATACAACACCATTCCCATTTGACAGAGTGTCTTTTTTTAGATCCTCTACCATCAAACCATAAAAAGTCTTTCATAATTTTGTCTATCTTCTCAACTTGATAATTAGAAAATAACCAAGCAAAGGAAAAATAAATAGAATGTGAGGCCAACATTTTTTAATAATCTAGACTCTGTCAGTAAGATAAAGTGAATGAATTTGCCACTTATGGTGTTTCTTTTCCACCTTAGAAAACACCCAAGCCCACATTTCCTTGGAATATGGGGACACAACAAAAGGTATGCCCACATATCTAACAATAATATAAGGGCCTTCCCATAGCCATTATTTTATTAAGGATCTATTGTGGAGAAAAATCATGCTAACCAAGAACAATAAATTTGTGGGGAGCCACTTTGGCTCCGGATGCAAGGAAAAAAAATCTAGCCTCTTGATCTTATTATCAAAGTTTTGTTTAGAAATTTCTGCAAATAAAGCGGTATCATCCACAAATTGAGTGTTTAAGATATCATCCTGATTAGGGAGGGTAGTGCCTTTAACACAAGGACCCAAAGAAGGTGTCCCTAGGATATAAAAAAGAGCATCAACAACAATCACAAAAAGGACATGGGAAATGAGACAACCATATCTAATGGAACATTGCAACTTAATAGGCTCAAATAATTCCCCCTTAATATCTATAATAGTAGAGGAATCGTAGAAGATAATTTCAATCCATTTGCAGAATGATGGGGGAAAACCAAAAGGCTTAAGAATTATAATCACAAAAGGCCATTCTATTCTATTATAAGCTTTTTCAAAATCAAGCAACACAATTGCAACAATTTGACCATCTTCTTTACCCCAATGAAGAACCTGCCAGCTAGTAATAAGATTTTTGAAAATGTATATGCCTTTAATGAATTCAGTTTGGGTCACAAAAATTATATTTGTAAGTAATCTAGAAATTCTTCTGGCTAAGAGTTTAGAAATAATTTTATAGGACTAGTTAAGGAGGGTAATATGCCTCCAATTTTTGACATGAGTTTTTTCTCCTACTTTTGGAATAAATTTAATAAACCCTGAATTAATGAATTCTCCCAGTGATCCTTTCTCATAAGCCTCTTTTTATAATTCCCACAATTCTAGGTTGATCCAATCTATATTATGTTTGTAGAATTCAGCAGGAAACCCATCAAGGCCAGGAGATTTATCATTTGGCAAAGCTCTGATGGCTTCTTCAATCTCATCAATTATGATGTCTTGGTCTAAATACTGAGCATCAGTGCTGGATACATTTATATGTATCAGATGCAAACATTTTGCTAATACAGTTTTATTTTCAAAGCCATGATCTGAAGAGAACAAATTCTGATAGAAATTAAATAAATCTTCTTTTATATCCGCAACATTTCTTGGTAGACCTTCCCCAATATAGATTTATTCTATGAAATATCTCTTCTTCTTAGATCTAATCAAATTGAATAAGTATTTAGTGTCTTTGTCTCCTTCATTAAGCTAATTCATTTTGGCCCTAATCTTTTTCCCTTGAAACCTATAGTTCTGGAATTTCCTAAGATCCATCTTGGTAATATTAAGATATTCTTTCAGAGAGCTATGATTACCTTTTTCTCACAACATATTTTCATTCAAGTTCAGTTATTTTGAAGAGTATTTTCCAACATATTCCTATATTTAGTTGTTTTTACACCAATAAGCTAAAACATATTCCTCCAAAGAGTAGTGAGGTGTTCCCAATGATCTCTATGATCAAGGCCTTTATTGTAAAACTTAGTCAAGAATGTAGCCGTCTTGATAGCATCAAAAGAGTCTTTCTCATTCAGAATAGATGCATTGAGTTTAAAGGCATGGTTTGATGAGGGTCTAACAAAGCTTAGATGGGAGGCATCGATTAACATAGATGAATGAATAGGGGAGTGATCATAAATGTTTGCAGGGGAAGCTCTCACTAGGTATGAGCCCTCACTAGAAGAGGAAGAAAAAAGAGTGGCATTTACATATAGCCTATCAAGTATACAATAGACTCTGTTCTTTCTAGATTAATTATTGCACCATGTAAACAAGACATCAGAATAAAGGTCCTTCTTTCTTTCAATAAGATCCAATAGGTTAAGCCTCCTTTTGAGATTTTACCAAAAAAAGTGTTCATTAACTTTCCAATCATGTTTAATGCCTCCACATTTATCCTCATCATGTTCTATCATATTAAAATATCTGGCTAAAATATAGTGAGCTTTAGGGAGGGAATAAGTCAATTAGTCCCAAAAGGTTTTCCTATCTCTATAATCATTTGGGTCAAAGATATTACAAACCCCAATGGTCTTATATTTCCATTTAAAATTTACCCACACTACCCTGTTACAGGGAGAAATACCATTATCTTGAATCATATCAACTCATTTCAGTCCAATAATGATAGTCACTCCTCCCTTGCCTTTATCATGCTTAAAGACAAAGTGAATAGCTTGGTCCCAAAAAAAATTTAAAATATTGAATGTGTGATATCCAGATACTTTAACTTCTTGTAGAAATAGAATCTCCTTATTCTACATCTTGTTACACAAGTTCCTCACAAAAAAAAATTTGTCATGCATTTCCATTCCTCTGACATTCCAGCTTGATATATTTAACATCATTAATTTTTGGGATTGGGCTTCTGATTATTATATAGCCTGTTAAAAAAAAATGCATTTTTGATTTCTTGTCCTTATTAGCATTATTACTGGAATTGGATAAAGAGTTCCTCTCTATTGGTTTCCTTTTCTTTTCTTTTTTCTTTTTTTTTACTGACAACCTCGATAAATTGGGAGTCTTCAATAATATCACTTCTAGTGACCTTGTTTACTATCATCATCTGTTTAGTATTATCTTCCTCCTTTATGGAGTTTATGAACTCCATAGGGGAGGGTTATGTTACATAGGTGTCTCCTTACAGGTCCTAGATTTCTCTTCCCTCACATTGATAGAACCCAGAGCTAATTATTGAGCATTCAATCTGTTAAGAGTTGTATGTTCATCACAAGGCTTATCAAATTGGCAATAGGATAACGAGGACAAGGGATTGAATTTTTTAATCCCCTTAGGAATAAATTCATATTCATCCTTGAATAGAGGGTTTATAAGGGAAATAAACTTATTACCTCCTTTCTCATCATGATTAACTTGTGTCTTGGATTCAAAATAATTCACAATATTAACATCGCCATTAGGGACAGGAAATTGTTTATTGGATTCATTAGAAACAATCTTGGGGTTGGAATTATTATCAGGTTCCGCATTAAATTCCCCTTTCTAAGTATGTTTAAGAGCAAGAAAACCCCTATGGGTATGTCCTTTAAGCTTGCAGTGGAAGCAATCATTTAAGTTTCCTAAGAGAGAGAGGTCTCAAGAAAACTTCTCATCATCAATGCATAAAGAAATTTTATCAGGAATGTCTATTTCTAGCTCTAGGTCTATCAAAACCCTAACATTAAGATGAAGGAGGGAGACCCTAGATTCCCCGATCTACAAGACTAAACCCAATGTTTTGATAATTTGAGAAATAAAAATCTAGAACTTGGGCTATGAATTTTTTAGTTCAACCCAATTAGGAGAAGAGTGGTAAACTACTTGTTCAAGGTTCCCTTTGGGATACCATGGGAATGGCCCTGAAGAGTGATTTTATGACATTCCAGAAAGTCTTCCTAAAAATCATTTCTTTCATATTATGATTCTTAAAAAAAACAAGAAATAATCCTTTATGAATCATTCTGCAAAAAGTAGAAAATAATCCCATCTTTTTGCCCCACACATTTGCAAGATTGTCATCGAAGCATTTCCTAGACGACAGAGAAACATTATTCATGCACACACAAAAAATTGCAACTTTTTTAAACCTTGACTATTCATTCTTGATAGCTCTTACCATATCCTCATTTGGAGAAAGGGTTAAGGTTTTCAAATTCGGAGGAGGACACTTACCATTTCCTCCCCCTCAAGGGTCTGCATCTTTGAGAATTCCTCTCCCTCTATATCCATCAGATTCATTCCCAAGTAGTCTTCCAAGATTCCAAACTGGTGATGTTGCAAAAGACTCCATTGAATTCAGTAGTTGAAGGACAAGTAGCCATTGATTTTTTTGTGAGAACAACCTTGTAAGATAGTTTAGATGATTCCTTCTCTAACTACTTATGATCAACAGTAGAATAACACCCTTGAAACCCTTTTTAAGAACATTAACATCTAGTACACCCTAACTACTTTCTCCCATTAACAAAATAAATGCAATAAATAAGTGATAAGGCTCGAAGAACTAAACTCCAAAGCCACAAATCCAGGGAAGGTGTTGAATTAAATAATTTTTATTTTTAATCCATAGTACTGCTCAGTTGGAAAGCATTTATTATACAATCTAGAACTATCTTGAAATATTAGTGTGTAGAAGACTCCATATTTTTTTCTTTTCCCTCATCGTAGCTTTTGCAGAATACTCCAAAAGTCTGCAGGAAGATTATAAATAATGCAGCCTCCTTCCCTAATGTTAGTGTAGAAAAATAGTAGTGAAGTGTTGCATACTACTGTTGTGTTATTAACTGAGTTTTATTTAATACACATGGTCTATTTTCTTTTACTCTATTTCTTCTCTATTTTACAAATACTGTATTTTTTGTCATTTTTAAATTGCTCAATATGGTATCAAAGAAGATTTAAATCTGGGGAAGTGGATACACGTATTTTCTAGTGTGAATTTTCATCTTTCTAGGCTGTAATTTGTTTATGAGCAGCATCAACAATTTTTGGAAGCAAGGGATAATTCTGCAACAAAGGGGATAATTTCTACACAAAGATTGGTGAGAAATTTTCATTTTTTCTGGGTATTAAAGATCTTGAAGTGTGTTTCATTCTCATCCAAAAAGGAGAGAAGTTGAAATAATGGATTCTCTTGGTGTTTCACTGTCCACAGTAAAATTGTATGGAAAAAATTATTATGATTGGGCACCTCATATAGAAATTACTCTAACTCTGCAAAATCGATTTGTGATTTTTACTGGCAGTGAACAAAGACCAACAAATCCTCAAAAAGATCGAGAAAATTGGGATAAAAGAGATAAAAAGGCAGCAACACTTATCAAGCTTACACTTTCAGAAGAAGTTTTTTGAGAAGCTTGTAATAAGAGAAGTGGAGTCAAAGTATGGGATATTTTTAAAACTTTGTATCAAAATTCAGGTGATGTATGGATCTTATCTCTCACCACAGAATTATATAATATGAAATTGGAAATTTCACAAGAATTAGTCCCTCATCTAAGTAAATTAAAGGAAAAGAAAAATGAGCTTTCTTCTCTTGGAAATGATATAGATGATAGAGATTTTGTGTAAATTATATTACAAAATCTCCTATGATCTTGTACCATAAAAAATATATGGATTATGATGTTGGGTCATGTGTTACCAAAATGTAAAGGGCATTGAAATAGAGATATGTTTATTAAAACTGTATAATGTACTAAGAATGATTTGATTGATTATCTTGAAATGTGATGTATTGATGTGTAAATTGTCCTTTAAGTTGCCTAGAATGTATTAAATTCCTTAACCTTAATTGAATTGTATTGATTAATTATTGGAATTGTGATTGAGGAGAAGATAAGATGTTCCCTTTCACCCTCAAATGCACAAACGGGAGATCCAAGTTGATCAACCCTAGAAAAGGGCTAATGCACAAATGAATCAACTATTTGGAAAGGAGAATAACAAAGGAGATACCTTAAATTCTATTAATTATATGTATAGGAATGATATGTGATAGTAATTGAAGGAATGGGAGAAATGCACTAACCTTGAAATATAGTGGATCAAATAATGCTATTTTCTGAGGTCTGCAGACTGTTTCTGGAAAAACTGACAGTTGATCCTGAACTAGAACGCAGAGACGAACAAAACCCAGAAATATTTTTTCATTCCAATGTCGTCTTATGAAAAAGTTTGACCTTGACCCACAAATGTCAACCCTGACCTAGTAATGTTGACCCTGACCTGCACAGGTCTGACATAAAATATGTTCGCACTGTCTGAAAGAAAGTCAAAAAGGGTATCTAGATCTGGTCTCAAATCAACTATTCTGAACCTATACCTACAAGAAAAAGGATATTTTTTGTTGTGGGGGAGGGGTTTGCCTTGGTCAAACCCCAGTTTTGGAATTAACCTTAAATATACATAATTAAAATTGCAGAAATGGACAAAGTAAATGCATAAATTCACCTTGCTTTGTAAAAGTCCCTGTGGAGGATTCGAATCCTTCAATCCACAAGTATGCTTCAAAATGTGGAATGTAGAAAGGTAGGATGTCTTCAATCTCTTTCTTGTAGATCTACAACACCAAGTATTGAATGGGTTCTTGAATTTAGAAGAGGCTTGGAAGAAGATGGATGGAGAGATCACCAAAAGGGCACTATGTAGCTTGAATCCTTCAATGGCCTCCAATGGATCTCCTTCATGAAAATGGATGCTTG
>MU224581.1:155251-172369 GCA_018584345.1 Thuja plicata | reverse complement strand
TAGGGCACAATCTTCTAAGGAGGCCTACATAGGAGGATTAAATTCCCATTAAATCCTTTACCCCTAGGAGAGGACCTATATTAAATATAATTTAGGAATCAATGCTTCGGAACCTGAAACAGCTGACCCGAAAGCGGGAAAAGCTTTTTGCAAAGGCCAAACTCCAAAAATTGAGACCCCAGGATCTAAACCCTAGGTCAAGGTCAAGGTTGACCTTTACCTAGGTTAGGGTCAAGGTCAACCCTAACCTAGGTCAAGGTTGAGGTCGACATAGACCTAAAAGGTCAACCCTGACCCTAAAGCCCAGAATCACCAGTCTGTAGTCCAGAATGCAGAAACTAGTCTAAACATGAGTGGAAAGAGGGACAGAATAGGGGGGAAGCCATGTCAAGATCAGGAACCCATTCAAGGCACTTTTCATGACCCCAAACCACTTACTTGGAAGGCTAAACATGTCTACAAAGGAAGTGCTTCAATTTTCCGACTATACATTTAGCCCCCACTTTAGCAAGAGTATGAGTTCAACACAAACTCTTGGTAAAGGAGAATATACACAAAAGATAATCTTATTGAATCCAAAAGGGATAAAGAAACCCTCAAGCCCCCAAGGGTCTTAATTCTTTATCAACCCTAAGATCATGATAAGAGAGACATTACTTAGTTAAGGAAAGAGAGAAGGGGTGTGATTATCTCGCCCAATGAGAACTTATGCCTCATTGTGAATCACACAAAAAGTGCAACTGGAAAGATGGAGTTGAACTGCCTAGTGAATGTGGGTACTCACTAGTCAACCCGTCAAGGAGATCTATTCTTAAAGGGATCAAATTATTTTAAATTGATAAACTGGCAGGATCAAGAGATCCATGTAAATTTAAACTGGAGGGATCAGGAGACCCTAAAAAAAATGTGACCATGCTTTAAGGATTAGCTTCTTTTAATCCATAAAGGGAAAAGTTTTAAATCTTGAAAACTATTTTGTATGTCCATGTGTGCAACAAGTGATTAGAGTGTATTCCCACACGTTAAAGTCATTGCTAACACTTTAACAGGAGAAATGGTTTTAACAGAAACATCAGCAACTCTATGGATTACGTTTCCACTGCGAGATGCCCCCAAAGGAAGACAAATCAAGGGAAATAAAACATAAACATACATAAGAACACAAGAGGGATCCACCCAATGTGGGGTCAGTATGATCATAAGATAACATGTACAAATATAATATTATTGCAAATTAATTGACATCATTCCCTAAAAAAAGTAGAACTACAATCACAAAGGAGGAAAGAAACTTAAGAATTACAAAGAGGAATCTTTTCGGACCACAATATGGAGACCAAAAAGAATTAGTGCTAGCATGTCGCAGATCTAAGCATATTATACAAGGAAAATAGTTACAAATAATAGCACAAGTACAACATAACATGAAACAACATATAGAATAATGTAGATACATATAGAAGAATTGAACAAAAGTTTTGATTCCTTTATCACCTTGCACCAACAAAGTAACAAAGATCGTATAAGGGAATCTAACAAACATTTAAAAAAAAGTAGATTACGAGGGAAACACATTACAACATACAAACACACAAAGGGCTACCATAAAGGAGTAGCCAATCAAGCATGTTGTCAACCCTCCCCATCTTGGTTTATGTTATTTAGGGTAGGTGCGCAACTCACAAGAGGGACTATATCCAATATAGTAGGAATGATAGCCAGTTCCAAAAAAGGATCCTCTTGAGAATCAAAATGTTCATTACTAGGTGTAATTGTTAATTGAGTTGATATCATATGAGTTAAATCATGGTTAAGATCGACGATCTCATATTCATCACTAAGATCAATAGGATCATCGAGAGTGTCCTCCTCATCAAGGTTGATTGAAATGGGATCCAAGATGTGAATAGGATCATCATACTCATTCATCTTAACATCATGAATATTAACATCCAATGCATTAGGCATAAGGTTGATTGAAGGTAGGTAATGAGTTTCAAATCATAGAAGCACGGGCTCTAGCATTAGCTCTACACTTCTTACGATGTTCATTAGAAAATTTGTTACGTTTAACTTTATTTCATAAATGTTGAGAACTAGGAGGAATAACAATAGGTTCCTTCCTAGGTTCTATAGGAGAGTTCTCAATAGGTTGTGATGGAAGAGTAGAAGTTTGATCAATTTTATTAGCAGCAATGGATAAAGGAGGTAGTGCGGGGGTAGGCAAAAGACCACGGTTGGAATCAATCTGAGGCATACTTAACTCAGAAATTTTTTGATGTTTGTAAGCTTGATAGGAGTGAAAGAGATGATCAGGGCGAGGCGAACATGAGTTAGGTAATGAAGGCCAAAGAAAATCGAGAGTAGCACAATCTCTAGGCCTAGAAGGTTGAAAAAAAATATGATTAATTGTTTTGACTTCTCCATTATGAATGAACATAAGACATTTATGAATGGGAGAAGTAATAGCATGCATAACAGTTATCCAAGGTAAACCAAATTTGATTTGGAATTGATCAAAAGTAGGAATAATGATGAAGGTAGTATCTATAACCTTACCACAAAGTTTGACCAGTAAGTTAATAGAACCAAGTGCAGAATATAGAAAGACATTACAAGTTTGGATCCATGCATCAGATGAGTCATAAAAATCACGTTGTAAGCCTTTCATAAAAATATTTTGCTTAGAAATGACATTGATTAAAGATGTGGAATCAACTAGACAACCACGAGTAGGTATTTTAGCAATCCTAGCATAAATATAAAGGGGACCATCGGGAGCTTTAATTGTTTTAGAATCATCAAAGGTAATTAAAACTTCCCTAGGTGGCTTATCCTTAGTTTGTTTTTGAGTTTTAGGTGGAATTGGAAGTTGAAGTGGAGGTGAAGGATCTTGAACAATAATTTTAGATGGCGCATCACTCTCCACATGATTAACAATGTTATTAAGATCATCCATCTTTGGATCAAAAATAATGTCTACAGAAGATGGTTGAGCTATAGTATTAGTATCATGTGTAGGTAAAGGATTATTATAGATTTGAAGGTTTTGATTAGGAGGAGAAACAGATTTATTTCCATTACCATCAAAATTATCAAGAGACAAAGCTTTAGAATCAATTAAGTCTTGAATCTTATGCTTTACAGAATAACATTTTTCAGTGTCATGGCCATTGTAACGATGGTATTAGCAGAAAGCTTTAGAATCAAAGGATTTTGAAGCTATCGTGGTAGGAAGAAGAGGTCGAATAGGAGGCAAAGTAATCATACTAGCACTTAACAACCTACTCATTATAGAATGCAAATTTTTAGAGAGGAGTAAACGTACGATTCATACGGAAAGCAGTGGATGTAGGAGTACTATTAGATGTAGCTGCAACTTGATCAGGAACCGTATTCGTCTGTTTATTAATCTTGACATAGTTGTTAGGTTTCTGAAACTTATTAGGATTAGGAGCATTTTCACCCTTATCAATTGGAACAGGAGCCATTGGAGTGTTTCTCTCAAACTGACTCACTTGCAATTGATAATGGTGAAGTGTTGCACACAATTGTTGAAAGGAGGTAAATTCAGTAAGCAAAATTTTATCCCTAATATATTTTTGTAAATTTGAAATAAACGTATGTTGAATATCAATATCATGAACATGATAAGAAATCTGAGTGTGCAAATGCTTAAATCTACCAATAAAATCAGTCATTTTTTCCTTAGTGTTTTGTTTACAATGCATTAAATCAGATAAGGACACTTGTGGTCCAATGTTATTTTGAAATTTTTGAGTGAAGGAATTAGCAAGTTTAGGAAAAGAATCAATGGAATAGGGAGGTAAGGAACAATACCATTGTAAAGCCTTATCTCAAAAGGTTCTAGCAAACAATTTAGCTAAAATCCTATGGTCATGAGCATAATCACTACAAAGGATTTGAAATGTTTTAACATGAGTAACAGGATCACCTTTACCATTGTAATTCTCAAGATGAGGCATATCAGCATGCTAAGGGACAGTAGCATGAATGATGTCTAGAGATAAAGGTCTACCCATATCACATGTAGGAATGCTAAATTTAGATTGAGTTAAAGATGCGAGTTGTTGTTGTAAAGATGACATAGTTTGAGCCAAACTAATAATTGTAGAATCATTAGTGGAAACAGGTGGAATAACAATATTAGGAACACTAGGAAAAGTGTAAGAAGCAGCAGGAATAGAGGACACAACTAGTGGAACACTAGGTACCATAGTTGGAAGAGGATTAGTATAAGTAAAAGGCACACTATGATATGAATATTGTGAGGTAGGTAAAGATACCGATGGAGCACTCATAGGAATAGGTACGCTTGGTAGAGAATTTGTTATCAAAGGAGGAGTATAAGTAGGAATACTAGGTAGAGGAATAGAAGAAGGTCCTACACTAGTAACAATAGGTGTGACCCCTAACTCTTGAGCTTCTTGAGCTAAAGGCTTAACATTCAAATTCACCAGATGAGTAATACTATGCAAGAAATTAATACCTTGATCATTATCATGGAGAACTTTCTTAAGAGCCTCTATAGCTTGGATAGAATCTTGATTATGGTTTTCTTGGATAAGCCAATTTCCCATTTTATCAAGTTCAGTTGAAAGGTTTTGCACTTGTTCAGGAGGAACCCTTAAAGCGTCATCTTCATCATGAGATGAGTGAGAAGAGTTATGCTCCATGGTAGGATTGGAATCATGAGTTATCAAATTGTCATCCGGGATCCTACGGAAATGAGAGGAAGACTCAAGATCAAAGGAACCCATAAGTCTACGGCTTCTTCTAACTGGTATACTATAAGTAGGAATAGATGTGGTAAAGCTCATACACCAATACAATGCCAATGAATTAACACAAAATTTTGATTAATTGAATTTAAATGCAATTTGAAAGAAAATGCAAGATCTAGCATGAACAATGTAAATCTAACACCAAAAAGAAAGAGTTGTCTATCGCGGGTTCACCAAAATGTAACATAAAAAATATATGGATTATGATGTTGGGTGATGTGTTACCAAAATGTAAAGGGTATTGAAATATATATATTTTTATTAAAATTGTATAATGTACTAAGAATGATTTGATTGATTATCTTGAAATGTGATGTGTTGATGTGTAAATTGTCCTTTAAGTTGCCTAGAATGTATTGAATTCCTTAACCTTAATTGAATTGTATTGATTAAGTATTGCAATTGTGATTAAGGAGAAGATAAGATGTTCCTTTTCACCCTCAAATGCACAAACGGGAGATCCAAGTTGATCAACCCTAGAGAAGGGCTAATGCACAAATGAATCAACTATTTGGAAAGCAGAATAACAAAGGAGATACCCTAAATTGTTTGAATTATATGTATAGAAATGATATGTGATAGTAATTGAAGGAATGGGAGAAATGCACTAACCTTGAAATATTATAGATCAAAGAATGTTGTTTTCTGAGGTCTGCAGACTATTTCTACAAAGACTGATAGTTGATCCCAAACCAAAACGTAGAGACGAACAAAACCCAGAAATATTTTTCCGTTCCAATGTCATCTTATGAAAAAGGTCAACCTTGACCCACAAATGTCAACCCTGACCAAATAATGTCGACCCTGACCTGCACAGGTCCGACAAAAAATCTGTTCGCGTCGTCTGAAAGAAAGTTGAAAAGGGTATCCAGATCTAGTCTCAAATCATCTATTCTGAACCTATACCTCCAAGAAAAAGGAGATTTTTTATTGTGGGGGAGGGGTTTGCCTTGGTCAAACCCCAGTTTTGGAATTAACCTTAAATATACATAATTGAAATTGCAGAAATGGACAAAGTAAATGCATAAATTCACCTTGCTTTGTAAAAGTCCTTGTGGAGGATTCGAATCCTTCAATCCATAAGTATGCTTCAAAATGTGGAATGTAGAAAGCTAGGATGTCTTCAATCTCTTGCTTTTAGATCTCCAACACCAAGTCTTGAATGGGTTCTTGAATTTAGAAGAGGCTTGGAAGAAGATGGATGGACAGATCACCAAAAGGGCACTATGTAGCTTGAATCCTTCAATGGCCTCCAATGGATCTCCTTCATGAAAATGGATGCTTGAATTGATGAATGATTTCTTGAAATCTTACTCCTTAGCTTGCTTGAATTGCTCTTGATGATATTTTGAGAGTGCTTGATCACGATTAGAAGACTTAGAGAAAATGAGAGAGAAAACTTCCCTTTTATATGAAATTACGGCACAATCTTCTAAGGAGGCCTACATAGGAGGATTAAATTCCCATTAAAGCCGTTACCCCTAGGATAGGACCTATATTAAATATAATTTAGGAATCAACGCTTTGGAACCCGAAATAGCCAGCCTGGAAGCGGGAAAAGCTTTTTGCAAAGGTCGACCTCCAAAAATTGTGAGACCCTGGGTCAAGGTTGAGGTCAACCTTAACCTAGGTCAGGGTTGAGGTTGACCCTAACCTAGGTGAGGGTCAAGGTTGACATAGACCTAAAAGGTTGACCCTGACCCTGAAGCCCAGAATCACCAGTCTGCACTCCAGAATGTAGAAATCAGGCTAAACAGGAGTGGAAAGAGGGACAAAATAGGGGGAAGCCATGTCAAGATCAGGAACCCATTCAAGGCACTTTTCATGACCCCAAACCACTTACTTGGAAGGCTAAACACGTCTATAATAGAAGTGCTTCCATTTTTTGACTATACAGATCTTATCAGTCATTTATAAGGGATTAGATACTGTAGACAAATTAAAAAGTATTAAATCAGATGAATTATATGCTAAACTAGTTCAGGAAGAGAAAAGACAAATTAAAGAAAGAGAATAATTTGATAGTGAGTCTCAAGCATTCATAATGAAAGGAAAGAAATATTACAAAAAGTCACAAGATAATCAATCTAAAGAAAGGAATTGGAAGTGTGAAAATAAAAGTACAAATTATAATAGAAGTAAATGGAAATTCAATTATTGTGGTAAGATGGTTCATAAAGAAAATGAATGTTTGAAAAATAATAGAGATACAGAGAAGAAGACAAATAAGTCTACTAAATTTGTTGATTATAAAAGAAATGCTTTTTGTGTTTCACTTAAAGAAAATAATTATTTTAAGGATGATTGGGTTATTAATTTTGGTGCTACACAACACATGTATCTTAATAAGGTGAAATTTGAATCAATAAGAGAAAGTAGTGCAGATAAAATATATTTGGGAAGTAATAGTGCTTTAGAAGTTAAAGGGACTGGAAAAGTCAAATTTGGTAATGGTGTGTTCAAAAATGTGAAGTTAGTTCTTGAATTGAAAACAAATCTACTTTTTGTATCTCAAATTGCAAATCAAGGATAAAAAATAGAGTTCTACAATGAAAAATGTTTAATCAAGGATGTGGGTATGTGCAGAATCATGGTATGCCTAAAAGTGGTGATGTGAAAAGAAGTCTTGATTGGTAGACTAATTAAAAAATAACTATAACTTTCAAATGGTATAACATTTTTTTAAATATCCAACATATGTCACATTCTATGCTTCACCTACCACAGTTAAAAAAGAAAAATAAATAAATTTGATGAAGTTTAGACTAAGTTAAGGTGGTCAAACACGAGAGCTTTTATATTTTGGAAATGTTTTAGAAGAAAAATCATAATTAATTATTTACTTGGAACAAAATTACACAAAAATGTGCATCACATTCAGACATGAGTCTACTACTTATATATAGAATCTTGTAAAAAAATATTATCATTTGATTGTGTTTAAGGTGGTCAGACATACACCTACTTCTTATCTTTTTAGTCCTAGTTGATAGACTGATTGAAAAATAAATATAAATTTCAAATCGTATAACATTTTTGAAATCAAAAACTTGATTCGCATTCTATGATTTACCTGCTATAATTAAAAAAAAAAAATTCAATTGGGTGAAGTTTAGACTAAGTTAAGGTGGTCACACATGAGATTTTGTATGCTCTGGAAAAGTTGTAGTAGAAAAATTATAATTAATTATTTACTTGGAAAAAAATTACATAAAATATGTGTAACATCCCGACATGAGTCTACTACTTATATCTATAATCTTGTAAAAAAATATTATCATTTGATTGTGTTTAAGGTGGTCAGACATACACCTACTTCTTATCTTTTTCCTAAAATTTTCGTACTACCGCAATGAAATTTGAAATTTTTACCATATAGAATAATTTTTTTTCAAAAAAGGGCTAGTATCTTAGAAACTAAATTCAATTTTCTATATATTCTCCTATTACATATTTTTGAGCTAATATTGATAACTTGTTCAAATCTTTACGTGAACTTGTCTAAGCCTCATTTTCTGAATTTTCATTGCCACTTAAGGACCTATTTGGCATACCACGATCCTGCACATACCCATGTGAATAATAATTATAGAGTGACTACAATTGGTTAAATGGAGAATTGATTATATAAATTTCAATTTACTTCTAAAAATGGAGATGAGAATCTATGTGCTATTTCCAAATATGATGCTATGAGAAGGTTATGGGATGAACGAATGGGACATATCAATTATCAAAGTCTCAAGCTTATGGAGAAACTAAATATGGCACCTGGTCTTCGCAAGATCTCACCAAGTCATAAGGTATGTGAAGGATGTGCAATGGGAAAGCAACATGTGGAAAGTTTTCCAAAAGGTAAATCATGGAGGGAAAGAACTCCTCTACATTTGGTTCATACGGATGTAATGGGTCCTTTTAAAATACCTTCACTTGGAGGATCAAGGTATGTTCTCACCTTTATAGATGATTCTGAACCGCCTCACAATAGGTTCTTAGTAATCATGCCCAAAGCTTCTCTTAGGAATAGTATATTCATTCTAGGGATTACTTCACCCACCATGAGGTGCATTTAGTTTTTCAACCCAGGGACATATACTTGAAATGGTATGGCACAGTATGTGCACTAAGAAACTTTAAGAGTCATTCTACATGTGTTGTAGGAAGGTAAAATGCATAAAAAGAATCTACACTAGCATTGCAAGAAAGTAAACACACTTAATCCTTACTGAAATGAATGCTGAAAATTGTAAACTCTACCAAAGCCTATTCTTTCAACCTAGAGCACTCACTATAACTATCCTTGTAGGTGTTGTAGGAACATTCATAGAGTATAATGCTGCAGGAAGAAATTGTAATCTTCTATCTAAAATGTTGGGAATGCTGAAAGTAAATCTACTCTATTCTATTCTAATCCACCTCCCAAGTGGGCCCCCTTGGTCGGCTTCTGCTAATCTACTAACACAGAAGATAAATCAAAAGTCACTTCATTATATTTCAAGAACTAATTACATAAGAACGATACATAAAAATGGAAAATGAACTTGTTGTGCAAGATACAACAATGTATTCCAAAAAATTCTGAACTTACAAACTAACAGTCAAATACCTATAAATAGAGGATCGACACTTTATTCTAAAACAGAAAAGAAAAGATCTGACTGAAATCATGCCAGAGAAGAGAGGGAAACATAACAACCTAGGACATGTGCAATGAAGTCTAGTTGACCAATTCAACATGATGATGAGTGCAGAGGGAATATAGCAGTGCTACATTCTTGCACTTTTGGAACAGTGGCTCCTCATTTGTAGTAATCGTGTCTTCTGGTGCCATGATGGTTACCCATTGCAGCTGGACCTCAACGTCCTCTTTCAAATGTCATCGACCACTCTCAAGCTGCTCTTACTTCCCAGAAGGTTAGTTATCATGCATAAATATCCATACAAGTAAACTTAATCAAATTGATCCAAACATTAGAACACACATTCTGATTGCTATATGAAATACTGCAATATATATAATATTGGCAAAACATGATATAACTATCTACCCATGGGTTTGATGGTTCTAACTATACTTTAACACAAGTTCAACTGATTATAAGTCCACAAATGTTTTGGTAATACTTAAAACATAGTATTAAGATCAATATAATAGAGACAGTAAATGGTCTCATTATCTTTCCCCTGGTAAGTTGAATGCTTGTCCTCAAGCATTGCACCTTCTGGTAGTTACTCGAAAATCACCAACCTCTTTCCTTCCTTGCCTCTGGCTCTTGAAAGTGTAATAGAATCCCCTTGTCTTCTCCCATACATCCACTCTATGATCCTCCTGCAGTCGATCAAGCCTTTCAGCATTGATGTCATAAAGGCGCCAAAGGAGCTTGGGTGGCTACATGGTGAGTGGACACCAAAGTTCTTGTCTAATTTGTCTACCCAACTACATGTATTTCGGTGCTTTGTGAATGGCTTCTTGAAGGTTGATAGGGTTGTGTGGCTCTGACTTCTTAAATGCTTCGGGTAATCTACTCAACCCGCTTTTTGCACCAGCCAGAGCTCTCTAAAAGACAAAGTAAGACATGTCATCATACTCTACATAGACCTATGTTTTGATCCCAAAAAATTTCTCCCTTGTTTCCTCTTTGATTTTTCCATAGGTCAGATTGAGCCAATCCCTAAGGAGTACATCTATTTTTCTGCTCTCTGCCCTCAATGGCAATGGTTTTGTTTTCTCCTATTCCCTGTAATTTTCTAGTTGTCTGTCATAATTGGCCTCATTTTGCATCTAGGACATTAATGACCTTAGGTGTACATCCCCTATGTAAAGTAGAGGGTTCCACTCAGTTTCTGTTGGAATAATAAATTTATGCATATACAGTTCACAAAGTAAGTTTTGCTGTCATGAGGGAAGGGTCTGGTATAGGCCATAAAATTCTTGAGTTGTTTTAAACTTAGAGTCTATGTCTCTAATGGTCATCATTAATTGGAATAAGAGGAACTGTTCTTTCAAATAGATGGCATAAACCCTAGGTGGTGGCCTACAAGTAATTATTTGATCAGCCAATTTAAGGACATGATCCATCTTTTGTTTTTGTCTTGCCAATTGCTCTTTTAAATCTGAAATCTCCTCCTCTTGCTCTGTTATTACCTTCTTCATTTTATTTTTCTCCTCTCCCCATAAGGTTGTTGTCAAAACATACTTATTATGTAATCCAAAGAGAAGCGTATGCAAGGTGATTAGGCCACAATCTTCTGCTTGGTTATTTTGCCTCCTTTGTTCCTTCCATGACTATTCTAAGAAACTTGTTAACCAAGTTCTTTTATAGGGAACTAGGGTAGTCTCTGAGTAGGATGACTGATGAATTATTGAGGCATTCTCCTCGTTTCTGTCTAAGATGTCCTGATGACTTTCTTGGGGGTTATTTTGGCATACATCAGGTTCAGCTTCACATGTCTCTTTTGGATTTTGAGAAATGTCTAGAATTTCAGACTGATTTGGAGAATCATCAAGAATAATTTGTACATGAGGCTCTTCATCATATTTCTTAGGGGAAATAGATTGGCTTTCTAGGGATATGTCCTCTCATTCTAGGGCTTCTTCACATAGGGGTTTCTTCAATTTCCATAGCCTTTTTCTTAATAACCTTCTTCGGTTTCTCTGCTGCAGGAGTAACTTCTATAGGAACCAACTTCCTTTTCTTCCCCTTTGATGCTTTAGGGTTTTGTGGCTTGGCTATAGGAATGGAATTTTCTCCCTCTAATTTCCGTTTTCCTTTTGTTTGGGTAGAATTAGGTACATTGCTCACATGAGTAGGAAAAGGCATACTTTCTTGCAGATTTTTCAGTTTTTGTCCCTTGGGTGTCTTGCTCAATAGTTGGGTCAATGGGTATTGCATCATCATGGCTAGGTTGTACACTAGGGTCAACCTAAGGTTGCAAGGTTTTATGCTGGACAAATTTTGACCATACCAAAGAAGAGACATCCGTAAGATATTTCTCTATTAGAAATTTAATTAGGGCATGGTGGGTGATAGAATTGACATTTCCTTTTTGGGTTTCCTCAGCACTGATGCATAGCATATTGTACAAGAAATTAGGAACATTTATTGGAAGATTATGCCTTACATAACTAAGTAATTTAAAGTGATGTGCATGAAAATTATAAAATCTTCCTTCATAGGTAAAATACCTAATAATATGCATAGCCAATTCATTATATGGCAGAGGGATAGACATTCTTTTTCACCCTTGCTTGGTAATCTCCAAAGGAGGGTCACTTGGTAGGGTAAACTGGGCCCTAGTTGATCTGGCATCATGCACATTGGGGTAATGCTCCCCAACCATTGGTAACTTGGTTACTTCTACTATCTATTCTTCTATGGTTACCACTATCAATCCCCATACAATTGCTTTCCCTTCCTCAAATGTATTTGCAAATTTAGTTGCTGCGTCTTCGTCAAACTCTGTTAACTTTAATAAATACACTAACCAGCCACATGCATTAAACCTCCTTACTTCTTTAACAACTAAAAGGAGAACACCATGTATTATCGACTCATGTCTCTGCAACTTCCCTCCCATCTGTACTTGCCTTTATTTCAATTTGTCTTCTCTGTAGTCGATAAATGCCTTATTCCTTCTTAAGTTTCAGACTACTCATTTTAAAATTATGGACTTTCTTCTGCATTTCTTTGTTATTATTAACATGAACAATGATAATCTATTTTAATCAAGATAAATTATAGCTCTTACTATGGGTTGCCACATAATTTAATTATAGGTTACATCAAGTCTGACAATCAGGGATAATTTGGGAATAAAGGTAGGACAGTTGTGCAATATAGCAATAGGATTTTAATGAGACGAGGGCAAAGTACAAATTTGAGGTGACGTTAAATCTTTTAAGAGTAAATAGAAAGGACATTTTAGGAATTAGTACACTTCCCTGCCCCTATGAAACATTGACAAGTATCCTCACTTGGTATACTTGGCACGAGGTATGGAATTGGCTCAATGCCATAATGATACATTTATTATAGTACTAGATATAATCATCGTAATCTATGCGCTAAAAATGGAAATTTTTTGAAAATTTTATACCTTTCATTTGATCATTGCACATGCTAGAAAAAGGTGGCGAGAGTGGAACGATAGTGGTGGCGGCTTGTGTCAGCGTACTTGGCTCTTATTTGAAGCAAAGAAAGGGAAAATGGTGATGACATGGAAGGTGGGTGGGTGGAAGATAAAGAAATGAGATGAGTTGGAAAGAAGAATTTAGAAAGTGAGTGGAGAAGTGAACTTCATGTAAACATAAATTTTTTATAATGGACATGCTTGAAGTAATTCTATTCAAGAACTACAGAAAGAAGGTTTTCACCCTCTGCTGTAGGAAGTGTTACCTGTTGCTCTTTTGAAACTTTTGGTTGGAATTGTTGTAGGAAGTCTTCTTTTGTTTGAGGCTGGTGATACAACTTTAGCCGATGTCCATTGACTAATAGCTTGAAGTGTACTAGGTCAATTGTGGTCAACTAGCCATCTTCATTTGTGAAGACATGGTTTATTTCATATGGACCCAACCATCTTGTCTGTAGCTTTCCCAATATTTCTTTGAATTTGGAATCATACAGTAATGCCCAATCGCCAACTTGAAACTACTTACTCTTTATATGTGATTCATGCCACTTTTTCCTTTTCTTTTGCACCATTTCAATGCACTCCAGGGAAGATTTGTGCATTTCATCAATATTTAACTCCAGTGTTGTGTGCAAAGTTTTGTGTTCAAATTCAATAGGTAGCATTGCTACTTTTCCATATAACAGCTCAAATGGAGTGAACCCTGTGATGGTTTTCCAGGTTGTTCTATATGCCTAGATGGCTTCTGATAGTCTATTGCTCCAATCTCGGCAGTGCAACTAAACTGTTAAGATGGCTTCAACTTCCCTATTTGTAACTTCGGCTTGTCCATTGGCCTGTGGATGATAGGGGATTGACTTCCAATGTCTGAAATTATATTCCTTCATGAGCTCTGTTATCAGATTAGAAGTGAATTGAGCACCTTGATCAGTAACAAGTTCCCTTGGTACTCCATATCTGGTGAAAATTTCATCATACAAAAATCCTGCAACCTTATGATCCCGAGCATGTTTCATGGCTTTTAATTCGACCCATTTGGTAAGATAATCAGCGCACACCAGGATGTAAGACTTTCCATTTGATGGAGGGTCTAATGAACCAATGAAGTCCATGCCCCATTTGTCAAATGGTGTTACCACCACTTGTGGATTGAGGGGCATTTCATTTGATCTTGTTGGTCAGCCCATTCTCTGACATTTGTCACATTTCCTTGTATAACTGGCTACATCCTTGTGAAGTGTAGGCCAGTAGTATCCAGTTGTTAAAATCTTCAGGATTGTCCTTTTTTCTACAAAGTGTCCCCTACATGGCTCATTATGACATGCATGGAGAATTTCATGTGTCTCATCTTCTTGCACACATCTCCGCATTACTTGGTCAGGTCTAGTGTACAATAGTATGTTATCAATCCAAGAGAAGTGGAAGCTTTTCTGTACAAGCAGTCTCCTATCCTTATAAGAGAAATGTGTTGGCATTTTGTTAGCTACAAGGTAATTAGCTATATCAGCATACCATGGACTTTGGACAGTAATATGAAATAAATGCTCATTCAAAAATGCATCATCTATTAGAGTAGTATCTTCTTTAGCATAGGTTTGTTCATGAGATATTTAATTGCTCCATGGTCAGTATGAACAAAGATGGGATAACCATTTATATAACGAAAGAATTTATTTAGAGCATAAAATACTGCTATTAATTCTTTCTTAGTCACTATATAGTTTAACTCTAGTCCATGGAGGCTCTTGCTAATGTAGTAAATTGCATTCTCTAGGTTACTAGACTTTTTTCCTAGGACAACACCTATTGCATATTTTGAAACATGTGTATGAATGTGAAATGGAAAAGACCAGTCAGGGCCCCTAAGTATTGGTGCAATTGTCAATAGTGACTTGAGCTACAAGAAGGATTCATCACAGTCCTCTGTCCAAACAAATTTGGCCTCTTTGGTAAGAAAAGTATACAAAGGGCTAGCTATTTGACTAAAATTTTGGATAAACCTCCTATAGTAGCCAGCATGTCATAGGAAAGACCTAACATCCTTTTTCTTTGTAGGGATATGTAGTATGAGAATTACCTCTATTTTTGTAAGGTCTACTTGGATTCTAGCTTCGGAGATAAAATATCCCAGCACTATGCCTTCCTGCAACATCATAAAGCATTTCTCACTATTGAGAGACAAGTTGTGTTCCTAACATCTGATTGGTACTCTTTCCAAATTATTCAAGGCTTCCTCAAAGGTGACACCAGATGTAGTGAAGTCGTCCATGTATATTTCCATACAATCATGTGATATGTCAGCAAAAATGTTGATTACAACTCTCTGGAAAGTAGCTAGTGCATTGCATAAGCCAAATGGTAATATAGAATAAGCATATGTGCCCTAGGGGCATGTGAATGTGGTCTTCTCCTGATCTTCTAGAGTAATGTTGATCTTATTGTAACTATTTTATCCATCCAGAAAGGAGTACTTCTTACAAGCCAAAGTGTCCAAGACTTGATCAATAAATGGTAAAGGAAAATGATCCTTCTTTGTGGCGTTATTCAATTCCCTGTAATCCACACATATTTGTCATTTTCCTCCCTTCTTCGATACAATGACCAAAGGTGACACCCAATTTCTATCAGAGATTGGATAGATGAAACCAGCATCTAGCAACTTTTGCAATTTAGTTTTGACTATTTCTCACAATGTTGGGTTTATCCTTCTTTGAGGCTGATAAAGTAGTAGGCTCCCATCATTAATGTAGATCCTATGGGTGCAGAGTTTATGGTTCAAACCTAGCATATCTCTATAATCCCAAGCAAAGGATTTATCATGCTTACACAGGAGTTGGGTTAACAATGCCAATTGTGGTGGTGGTAACTTTTTTTTAACATGGAGATTGTGACCAGGGGAAATTTCCACAGTGGTTGTTAGCTCTACCATTTACATTTTAGGTACTAGGCTTGTAGCTACTTCACATGGCAGTAATTGACTAATTATCTCAAGACTTGCTAGAAAGACATAGTCCTCCTAGGTACATAGCTGTAAAATAGAACTTTCAGAAACATCATTTGGTACTACACACTCACTAGTAAGAATACTTTGTATTACATCATCTTCCTCTTGCATTTTTATAAAATATTTTTTGTGCAACATCATGAGCTAGGCAACAGATTTGAGCTCTTCTTCCTCATCCCCTAAGTCTAGCCAAATAGGATCTCCCAAGTCTGGCTAGGGTTGGGAAGGAGGATACAATGATAGCTTCTTTAATGCATGACCATTTGAAATTGCCACACTCCCTGATCTGCAACTAATTTTTTCATCAGTGGTGGCTAACCAGAGTCTCCCTAGGATGACTAGATAACCAACAAAGTTTACTTTAGGTGATAAGATGAGAAAATCAGCAGGGTATTCCCATGAATCCAAGGTGACTACTATATCCTCTATAAGACCATTTGGAGTGATGGTTGAACTATCAGCAAGTTGTAACACTGTTGGAGTTGTTCTCAAGCCCTCTATACTTAGTGTATGCATTGTATCTTTGGTCATTACATTTATGGCTGCTCCCAAATCCACTAAAGCATTTTTCACAGAGTGTTTATTTATTATCAGACAAACTATTGGGCTTCTAGGGTCTAAATACTTGGGTATAACTACCTCACCCAACATAATATTCATAAGTTGCCCTATGACGTGAACTGTTTGAGGGTCTTTCTTCTTCCTTCCAAGATTTTTAAGGCATGCTTCCTTAATAGCTTTTCCATAGATAGGAAGGTCTTTAATAGCCTAGAACAAAGGGATTTGGATGTGTATATTTTTCAGCTGCTCAAGAATATCAAACAAAATGTCTTCTTGAAATATAGGTTGTTCGATGGTGAACCTATGTGGAAAAGGACGATCAATTGAGGTTTTAACATCAATTTTGTTGGATATATGAGTTGATTGGGTGGTATTTTGCAGTGTAGCATCTAGAAGAGGTGCTGATGCTGCAGAAGTATCTGCAACTTATGTTATAATAGGATGTTTAGGTGCAGGTAGAGTGGTACCAGACCTCAAATGGATATTAGATATGGGTATGTGCAAGATCATGAGGGGCCAAACTATGCCCTTAAGTGGCAATGAAAAATCAGCAAAATCAGGGTTAGTCAACTTGACATGAAAATTTGAACTAGCTATCAACCTAATATCAAAAAGTTG
>MU224581.1:105571-121225 GCA_018584345.1 Thuja plicata | reverse complement strand
AAAGCCCCCATGACCCCTTTTGACATATTTCAACACTCAAGTGTGTCTCAAGGGGTCATATGACCCCTTAGGACACACTTGAGTGTTCTCATGTGTTTAAAGGGGTCATCGAGACTTTCTAGGGGTCCTAATATGTCTTATCACATTTTAGGACCCCTAGGAAGTCCCCATGACTCCTTTTGACATATTGCAATACTCAAGTATTTCCCTAGGGTTTGTATGATTACTTAAGACACACTTGAGATTTATAATGTGTCAAAAGGGGTCATGGGGACTTTGTATCAGTCCTTGTATGCCTTATCATGCATTAGGACCCCTAGGAAGNGAAGTCCCCATGACCCCTTTTGACATATTTCAACACTCAAGTGTGTCCCAAGGGGTCGTATGACCTTTTAAGACACACTTGAGTGTTGAAATGTGTCAAAAGGGGTCATGGGGACTTCCTAGGGGTCCTAATGCATGATAAGGCATACAAGGACCGATACAAAGTCCCCATGACCCCTTTTGACACATTAGAATCTCAAGTGTGTCTTAAGTAATCATACAACCCCTAGGGAAATACTTGAGTATTGCAATATGTCAAAAGGGGTCATGGGGACTTAAAGAGTTTAAAAAAATTATTATATGGTCTTAAGCAAGCACCAAGGGCATGGTACTCCAAGATAAATGAGTAGTTTATAGATGCAGGATTTAAAAGAAGTCAAGTTGATCCATATGTGTATGTAAAACATAGTGATGATAAAGTTGGTATTATTGTATTATATGTGAATGACTTGATTTTTACAGGAGATCACATACATACTGTTGAAATAACCAAGGATCAACTTAAGAAAGCTTTTGAAATAACTGATCTAGGATTAATGCATTTTTTTTAGGGTATGCAAAAATGGAAAGAAGAAAGAAGGATCATGCTTTATCGAACTAAATATGCTCTTGATGTACAGAAAAAATTTAATATGAGTGATTGTAAACCATCTAATATACCATGTAAAGTAGCTTAAAACTAAGTGCTAACTCTACTCAAAAGGTGGATGGAAAATTGTTCAGACAACTTGTTAGAAATATTTTATATCATACTATAACTAGACCAGATATTGCATATGCAGTTAGTATTGTATCCAAGTACATGGAAGATCCACACACTGAACACTGGAAAGCAGTAAAAATAATATTAAGATACATTAAGGATACTTATCAGCTTGGCATTGAATACAAGTATGGGGGTGAGCCTACTCTAGTTGGATATACAAATTTTGATTATGTAGGTGAAATTGATGATAGAAAGTCAACTTCAGGGTACATCTTTCATCTTGGATCAAGACGAATTTCTTGGAGCAGCAAGAAGCAATCAATAGTTTCACTTTCATTTATAGAGGCTGAATATATTGGTTTCATCAAAGGCACATCAAGAAGCATTGTGGCTTAGAAGACCACTTGAAGACACACACAATCCACAAGATTCTCCTACTACAATATTTTGTGACAATCAAAGCACCATTAAATTAGCAAGAAATCCCGTATATCATGCCAGGTCCAAGCATATAGAAGTGCATCATCATTTTTTTTGAGATTTAATTGAAAGTAAAGTGGTGTAGCTACAATTTTGTAGAATAGAGGATCAAGTTGCTGACATATTTACAAAAGCATTATCTATTATAAAATTTTCCAAACATAGAGACTTGTTACAACTCAAGGAGGTTCTCATTCTCTCAAAATAAACATTATGGGGGGGGGGGGGCTGTTGAGATAAATAATTTTTAATTTTAATCCACAGTATTGCTCAGTTGGTAAGCATTTATTATACAATCTAGAACTATCTTGAAATATCAGTGTGTAGAAGACTCCATATTTTTTTCTTTGCCCTCACCATAGCTTTTGTAGAAAACTCCAAAAGTCTGCAGGAATATTATAAATAATGCAGCCTCCCTCACTAATGTTAGTGTAGAAAAATATCAATGAAGTGCTGCATACTACTAATGTGTTATTAACTGAGTTTTTTTTAATACACATGGTCTATTTTCTTTTACTCTGTTTCTGCTCTATTTTACAAATACTCTATTTTTATGTCATTTTTAAATCGCTCAATAGAAGGGTTTACACATGTGATGTAAATAACAAACGGAAAACATAAGAGAAATAGAACAAAAAAAAGATTAAAAAAATAACCACAAAAAAGCACAATGCTCCACGCAGGATAAGACTGCCAACGCTACGTACAAGCATTCAAGATGTTGAGGTGTCACTTCAAATTTTGAGTCTCATTCTAGTTGCACAACCCCCATTTTTTTATTTCTCCTTGGTCCAATGTTTGGGTTCTTAAATTTTTTTTATAAATTAGTTTTAATTTCATATAAACATTAAATAAAAATAACTATAAAAGGAATGTGAAGAGCAATCCTATTTTGATATATCAAAGATATTATGCATCAAGGTATAAATAATCAACATGTCTTTGCATCTCTTGCATGGACTAGGAATCTACAAACAGAGAGGGTTTTTTTTCTCATACTAGTAAACACGATGTTGGAATAAATTAATTAATGATGAAATCTATTAGCACAAACCTCGTTCGACCATGCACTGACCCAATTGTTTAACACATGCTACAAGTATACTTCTGTATTTATTCATCCACATTATTCTTGTGCTGACTATTTCACCTATGCATCATAAATATTCCATCTAACTCTCATATAGAATATAAAATGAATTTAATATGTATTGCTCTATAAATTAATGGATTGAGCCTAAATTCCTCAGAGCTCATTTTAAGGGTTTCTCCTCCATATCGTCATTATTTTATCATAGTTTTAGAGCCCAAAGTTTATTAGTTTCTTCTGAAGTAGGAAAATCTTGGAGACTGCATATCATTGTTCAAGGAAGTGATACCGATTTAAAGTGATTGTATTTGTTGGGCTAATTGATCCAACAATATTTGTGGTTGAAGCCATATAAGAGAAGGTTATAGTTGTGAGAGCTAATTGAAAGATGATATATTAATAGTTTGAAGTTAGATCAAATGAATGCAAAAACTTTTAGGTTAGTCCAATGATAAATAAGTTATGTAAGGAAATTTGATTGGAGAAGAAATGCTATTGGAGTTGAAAGGAGAATTTGAAGTATGGAAATTTTTTATGATGTTTTCATTTAAATTTATTTATTCTAAAATAATCCAATCATCTTAGTATATTTTTTCTATTTATTTATTTCTCTTTATTGGTGTTTTTGTTGCGTATGTGTCTCTAGATCTATCAAATTTTTTGTTTGTGCAACTAAAGTCCAAAAATTAGTAACCATGAGAAATATTGTAAGGAAGGTGTTGTAACGCCCCATTAGGAAACCTAGAGGGACAAAGAATAAAGTTCCAAGAAATGTAACTAACTAACCAGCACATTGTTTTCTTCCTAATGCTTAAATATGAACAAGTCCCTACAGGTTCCCTAATGTTTTTTACCAAAGTTAACATTATAGATGCATTCATTCCTTCCTTTATCCTTATCTCTATTCTATGTGCATAAAATAAAATTAAATCTCAAAATTAATTATGCATAAGTACTAGGTTCATTCTCCCTCCTTATGATTTCTTTTCTATTTACTAAACTTATAACTTAAATTTTTCATAAAGAAGAAGGTAAGAGATAACATTAAGACTTATTCTATATTCTTTGATTTCAATTCGAACTAAATACTTTAATTTCAATTTCTCTCCCAATTACATATGTTCTAGAAGCATGATTCATTTATCCTTACAAAACATAATTAAACTTTTCATTAAGAAGTCATTAATTTTCATATTACATTTCATATTTACATCAACAAGAACATAGAAAGATAGGGTAGGAATTTACAACTTAAATTATTTATTATAATTATTTCATATTAAAAATGATCATCCCCTTTTCAATGTTCTTAAGACTACCCCTCCCTTTTACATTGCTTTTCTTTCAATTACATTTCCCTTCAAGGCTTACAATAAACCTGTTAGAAACTTAAATAAAAATGGAAAAAGATAAGGAAAGAATCTAGGAGAGTATGCAATGGAAGATATTTACCAAATACTGAGAGAGAGAGAGAGAGAGAGAGAGAGAGATTTTCCTTCAATAGATCAAACACAAGCTCACCAAAATGCTCCAAGAACCAAGACAACAACTCAAGGATTTTGTAAGGGGAAAAATAAAATAAAAAACCCCTTGTGAATAATATGAATATGGCACAAAGCCTAAAGAATGAGAGAAATAAGCTCAATACAATAATGAGAGCAAGTTCTAGAATGTGAGGAGAAGTGAGAAAAGAGAGAATATTTCCCATGAGAACCAACATTGAGAGAGAGAGAGAGAGAGAGAGAGAGAGACATCTCTTAAGTAGAGATGAGTGAAGGAGTTTGCATGTAAATCTCATATCCTATGAGTGCCACATTCACATTAAGTGTTTCATTAGGACAATTATGATTATGTTCAGGACGATGATCACAGCACCGCAGGAGAGGCAACACTTGCTGATCTGCCTCTACCGATGGCGTTTGTGTCGTCTCAAAGTGTCAAAGCCCAAAGAAGTGGCATCTACTTGCATAGACCCTTTTGATAGTTGCTCTTCTTCCCTATGGTCAATTTATTTTGATTCTTCTTCCTTTACTTGCATCTCCATCATATTTCAGAAACTTTAAGCCCAAATGTGCGACTGTTGGGGTTAAAGATTTTGGCTTGAACCAGAAAACTATTTTAATATCATATAACAAGGAACATATTGAGCTTGGTCATTTAGATTTTGCAGCGGAAGTGAACTTTTCCATAAAAAATTGTAGGAGTTTTAATCTTTGAATCCATGACTCTTACCAGGTTTGTAAGAAAATGGCAGACATTTTGTAGTAGGAATGATGATTATTATAATGTTATTTTGGTCCGGCCAGTTACAATATTTGTCAAACTTTGTAGTTAAAATTGGGCAATTTGACAATACAACATTCAACTATCGAATTATGTACAAGATAAAATTACTAAATTAGTCAAAAATCATCACATGGAAGAGTTCAAATTTGCAGTTTTTCTATAAGGCAACTCCATTGTCCAAATCCAAACTAATCACGAGGCACTGTATATTTTGAATTTCGAATGCAAATCAAATGTCGTGTAATTTCTAAGATGAGTAAATTCAAAGAGTAAATTATGTTTCCTTTCAAATCATCTTAATTTTAAACACTATAACCTGCATCACATTAAATTTAAAATCTGAATAATATCATCCCAAATGCAAAGTTACAATTTTTGGTTTTGTCTGATATAAATTTACACACATTAACCAATTCATTGTAAATCCTAAAATCTTTGCAGCTAAAATTCAATTTAAATTCTATCATTTGTTGTTAATTTCAAACCTTGACCCTAAATTAAGGTTTCCACATTAAACCCTAATCTATCGAGTTCATTCTATCAGTTTATATGTTAAATCCAAAACTCGCGATTTTCCAGTTTCCGTTCTAAGTTTCAAAATCCCAAATTGTAACCCGAAAATTGTGAACATCCTTTTAAAAAAAGGAAATTATATCCATCTGAAAAGCTACCTATATCCCACATTTTTCAAGCATCAAAATGCAACACTAAAGATGGCATCAAATTCTAAAAATCACAATTTGAAGTGACTAATTTAGTAATTTTATCTTGTCCATAATTTATTTCCAATTCCTTACTATACTAAGACTGCAAGAAACTACTCAATTCACTAAATTTCAAGTTGGGTACCTGAAAACACCAACGCGATTCTGATTAGAAAGCTCCAGTCTAGATGACTTGGTGTTTCCTTCAAAGAAAGGTCGGGGACATTTCTTCCTGGAATCTGCTTCAACAACAAGAAATTGAATTGAACCACTACTAACTAAAAAAAGTTTGGTAAGTATAGAGCATAAGAAGTTCTATCCTACATCCAATTCTGAGAAATTTCATTACAAATACCCAAAATTAGTTACCCAAAATTAGTCAATATTATAGAACAGTGTGTGGAAAAAATAAAGTTTGTAGAGAAGGGGAACAATTCATAAACCCAAAAGATATCACAAGCGTAAATAAGATTTCCCAATTCAGAAAGCTGAAAGGAAACACATGGGATGAAAACACTTGAATCATTCCTTAGAACAAAAATAAGACATGAATTTCATGTGGGATAATGTGTCACGTGTTTCGTTACCTTGTTTTCCTCTTGGGCCATCGTGCAGACGGTTGAACAAGCTGTCATTTTCCATGAACTTGTATACCAACAGCTTGAAGTTGGATTCTTCACTAGAAATGCAGCAGAGAGGCTTTAAGATGTTGTTGTGCTGGATGAGCCCCAGTGTATCCACTTCCAATTCCCCACTTTTATCATCTTCTTTCCCTCCTTTTCTCTTGAAATCTTTTGTGGGTCTACTCATGTTAATGATCTTCTTAACTGCTACTATTTGTTCATTGGAGAGAATGACCTTGTAAACTTTTCCAGCAACTCCAGATCCAATCACGTTAGTCTCCTTCAAGTTGTGGAGGATGTATAACTCATCCACCTCTGTGGGGTAAAATAGAGTTAATTTCCACGATGGCCCACTGCTTTCCTTCCTCAAAAACATGAAGAAACATAGACAAATGGAGTATAATAAGACAACCACTATAAGTTAAAGCAACACGAGAATGGTAGCTAAGCTCTGATGTGAGAACTTATGAGGAGAGGAACACGAAGGTACCATCAAATTATGATCCCCGTGTGGCTTCAGATTCATCCTAATTTTATCTCTGAGTTCAAATATCCCTCTAGGGTGTAGTCCATAGACAACTTCAAAGGCACTCCTTCCAGTGGTTTTGTTTATTATATCATTGTATGCATATTCTGTCTATCCTAATAGTTGGTCCCAAGCTTAACCATACTCCTTAGTGAGACACCTCAATAGGTTCCCTAGACTTATATTCACCACCTCAGTTTGACCATTTGTCTGAGGGTGATATGCAGACCCAAAGGAAAGATTAGTTTCCAATATTGGCAACATTGTCTTCCAAAAGTGACTCATGAATTTTGTGTCTCTATCTGAAGCTATGCTTAAGGGTATCCCATGGATTCTCACCACCTCCTTTAAGAAAAGATGTGCAATGTGACAAGCATCATGTATAGTCTTACAAGGGACAAAATGTGTCATTTTGCTCAATCTTTCTACTATGGCATATAAACTGTCAAATCCTTGTTTTGTCCTTGGCAATCCTACAACAAAGTCCATGCTCAAGCATTCCCAAGGTCTACTTGGAATGGGGAGATATTGATAAAGGCATGCATTGGAGGATGTTCCCTTGGATTTCTAACACATTACACAACACTCCACATACTTTCTAATATCTAGACTCATTCTAGGAAAAAAATAAAACCTTTGCCATTACTCTTGGGTCTTATTGACTCCAAAGTGTCTACTAAGTGCCCCGTTATGCTTCTCTTGAATTAGATTTTTCCTAATTGATCCCCTAGGGACACATAACTAACTTCCTTTAAATAAAAAATCACTCTACATAGTATAATCAAAAAATCTCCATGGAAATGATTCTTGTGTTCTTTACATACCTTGTATATCTCTGCAAAGTCTTCCTCCGCATACAAGTCCTTGAACTCTCAATGCCTATGCTCTGCAATTGTACTTCTTGTACTGTCATAAGTCTTATACTAAGTGCATCAACTACTTTTTTCTGCAATCCCTTCTAATGCTTGATGTTTAAGGTGTAAGCCTTCAAGTACTCCACCCATTTTATGTGTTTGTGATTGATCTTGTCTTGGGAGTTTAGAAAACTAAGTGCTTGGTTGTCTAAATACACAACAAATTCTTTCAGAAGAAAGTAGTGCCTCCATTTTCTTAGTGCTCAGACTAGAGAATACATCTCTAAGTCATAGGAAGAGTACTTCCTCTTTGCATCACTGACCTTCTCACTATGAAAAGCCACTGGTCTCCCTTCTTGGCTTAAAAAATCCCCAATAGCAACATTGCTAGCATCACACTCAACTGTGAAGAGTTTCTCAAAACTTGGTAGCATCAAGATAGGTTGAGTGGCAATCTTCTTCTTCAAAAACTCAAATCCTTGGTTAGCTTGCTCATTCCATAAAAAAATGGTTTTCATCCCACCTTTTATAGTATCTAACATAGGATTACAAATTGCACTAAACTACTTAATGAATTTCTTATAGTACTGAGCTAAGCCATGAAAGCTTTTCACCTCTGTTGTAGTTTTGGGGGTAGGCTAGTTGATGATGGCTTCTACCTTTCTTGGATCCATGGGTAAGTGCAAGAAGTTGGGTACCAATTTCGTGGAAGTCTTGTGGGCTTGAAAACTACCGCTCGAAATGGGCACCCATTTTTAAAAAAATAGGCACCTGTCTTAGGCTCGGACACCTGATCTAAAATTCAAAAAATGGGTGCCCGTTTTTTAAATTTTTTTTTTTTTAATTTTTAAAACTCATTTTTACATGTCAATTTATTACATTTAAGAAATGAGTACACATTTTTAAAAGTGTGCCCATTTTTTTAAATTTGAATATACCAAACCACCATTTGCATTGGATTTCGGTTCGGGACAGGTTTGGTGGGACCAAGCCTATGCTTGGACCTCCAAAATAATGGCTAAGGCATTTGTACACTAGATTTTTGTCTTGCCGTAGGTTTTTGAGGGTCTTCCTAATCAAATTTTTTGATGATATTAAAACTCATTAGAGACCTTACTGTCTAGATTTCAAAAATATAAATTTTATAGTGATATGATAAATTTTACTATTTTTACAACATTTATTAATGAAAAGTGGTACCTAAACTTAAAATAATAAGGTTCACTAAAACTTTAATAATTTTTTGATTTTAGGTTTTTGAAAAAATGAATTATATGAGACCAATATACATAGAATTTTATTCAAAATATAAAAAAAAATTATTAAAAAAGTGAAATTTTCATCAAATTATGGTGGTCGTATACAAGAGGTTTTGAAAATGTACTTTATAGTCAATTAAAAATTAATAAAAAATATATATATTCAATTAAAAAAAAAAAGAAAAAATATTTTGACCAATCTTTGATGTGTTAGGTACCTTCCCCCAAAAGGCTTTAGAAAATTTCATTTATTTAATTCAAAATAGGGTGGTCGTACACATGCGGGGTATGGTCCTGAAACAAGCATTTTGAAAAAAGAGGTTTTTAAACATGCCTACTAAATATATTTTCTACCATGTGGGTATTCAAATAAATTACATATTTGAAAAATAGACTCTGAGAACTACATTTTATATTAGTGGATTTTTTTGATATTCAATCTCTAAGTGCCTCAATTTTTGAAATCAATTGACAGAAAATTTGAAAAACAGGGAAAGCACTTCCACTTTTTGCCCAAAAAGTGGACTCAACTTCTTGCTAGCACCCCCATCTTAAGGTTTCCTTGAGACAACACAAAACCAAGATACGGTAGCTCCTGCTTTAAGAATTCACACTTATCCAGATTGATCATTAATTTTTCTTCATGGAGTCTCTTAAACACAATCTGGAGATGCCTTAAATGTTCTTTAGTCTTGCTAAAGATTAGGATATCATCGAAATACACTACAACAAACATACCAATGTATTATTTGAGTACTTTGTTCATAAGCCTCATCAATGTATATGGGGAATTTGATAGCCCAAATGGAATTACAAGCCATTCATATAAACCTTATGTGGTTTTGAAGGCAGTCTTCCATTCATCTCCCTCATGTACCCTAATTTGATGGTAACCACTCTTTAGGTCAATCTTTGTAAAGTACTTTTCTCGTCTTAAACAATCCATTAAGTCTTCTATCCTAGGGATAGGGAATCTATACCTAATGATGATTCTATTAATGGCTCTAGAATCAGTGCATAGTCTCCAAGTTCCTCCCTTTTTGGATGCTAAGATAGTGGGAACAACATATGAGCTTATACTTTTCCTAATGAGGCCTTGGTTTAGGAGCTCTTGGATTTGCTTGGCAATTTCATCATTTTTTTGAGGGGTCATCTTATAGGAAGCCTTAATGGGTAGGTTATCTCATGGGATAAAGTCAATTTGATGACTAATAGCTCCCTTAGGGGGTAGACTTGCTTGTTGTCCATCACTGACAATATCTTTGTACTCTTTTAGCAACTCTTGTATTTCTATAGGAATCTTTGTCTTCTTGATGGTATTCTCTACATCTTCTTCCTATGGCTTTAAAACCAAAGCATATGATACTACCTCTCCTTCTTCTAGAGATTATAAGAACTCATTTTCACTCACCAATTATAAAACATTAGGTTCTGTGGGCTTCTCTTCTCCTTCTTCTAGCAGTGACTGTATTTTGAAAGTCGCACCATCTTTCTTGAAAGAATATGCATTCTTGGCTCCTTCATGCATGGCTTGTCTGTCAAATTTTCATGGTCTACCTAATGAAAGGTGGCATGCATCCATAGGTAGGATGTCACATAGTACCTTATATTTGTACCTTCCAATAGAGAAGTCCACCCATGCTTGTTCATTCACAAAGACATGTTGTCCTTTGTTCAACCAAGTAACCTTTTATAGATTACTATGTGGAATCCTCTTCATTTTGAGTTTGCTAACTGCCTCCTCTGACACAATATTATTAGTAGACTCTGAGTCTATGATGTCTCTACACACTTTACCCATCATTTTTCACTTCACTCTGAATAGTGATATTCTTTGGCTAGGTTCCTCTCTCACTGGCTATTTAATCAGTGTTCTTCTCATCATTAAGTTTTCTCCCTCCTCTAAATCTAAGGGTAATTCAGGGTGTTTATTACCACCACTAGAATTATCTTGAAAAAAATTGACTCTCTTGTCACTCCCTTGGGAAGTGGAGCCTTTCTTTAGACACTTGTAGGTAGGATGTCCCATTTGGTTGCAATGATAACATTTCATGGTTGAAAAGTAAGAACCTCTTCCTTGGATATTTCTCCTTCCTCTCCAATTAGTATTACAACCTCTTCCTCTATTGAAGCATCATCTATTTGATTTTCCCTCTTGCTGTTCAGTCAACTTGGTTTCTCCTTGAGTCTTTGATTCTGATCTTCTACCACCATATCCACTTATTTGGCCTTTGCCATCTCTTCCTCTTCCTCTGCCTTAGGTATTGCTTGTATCTTGTTTATTTTTCAATTTCTCTTCCACCTTAACTGCAAGTTGGTGGCATCTTTAAACTGTGTTAGGAGTTAGGATACTCAACTCATCTTGAATAGTCCATCTTAGACCATTGAGGTGTCTAGCTACCTTCACACTCTCATCTTCTGCAACTCTTGATCTCATAAAAAATCTCTAAAACTCCTCAGTGTAAGAGTTGACATCAAATTCCTTTGCTCTTAAAATTTTCCTTTTCTTATGCAAATGAATTTCATAATCTTCTGGCACATATGCCTCTCATATTTTGGATACCATAGTTTTCCAAGTGGCTATGGGTTTCTTTCCTTCTTTCTCCCTCTCATCTTGGATGAATTTCCACCAAGTGAGTGCAGACCATCTAAGTCTTTCCTTTTCCACTTTCACCTTTTGGGTTTCTGTGATCTAATCACACTCATACTGGTTTTCAATTCCTTCGATCCAATCTAGGACTACCTCTGGTTCCATTTTTCCACTAAAGATAGGAACTCCTTCTAATGCCTTTCCACTTAAGGCTTTTAATGCATTTAAGAAGGATTCTTCAGTGAGGACAGGGTCAACTTCAGGGACCTCATAATCTAAGGCTATGTCTTTACTCTTCCCTTCAACTTTATCCTTGATTTCATCATTCTTCTCTTCTACTTGGTCCAATTTATGCTCTAATTGGGCCAATCTATCTCTGAGAAAATTATTCTCTTCTTCTTGCTCATCCACTTTATTTGCAAGTTCTTCATTTGTCACCATTGTAGATTCTCCTACTGAATCTTCTAACCAGTTGAAACATTCACCACAAGACAAATATTATTAGCTCTGATACCAATCTAATAGAATACACCCTATAGTGTGCTTGCACAAGCTTCTAGGACTCTAATTGTTCCTATATTTCCCAGGATCCTTAGCTTTCTTCTAGGATCTTCCAAGTCCTTCCTTAGTTGAGTTAGGAATTACCCAACACCTCTCTAAGAGATGATATCTTTGTGCTTCACTTAGGGGTATCTACCAACTAGTTTCACTACTCTCCTATACTCCTTCTTGGATGACTCCAAGTGCCTTTTAGGTCTCCTTTCATTAACAAGTGTTTTCAAGGATATAAATCATTTTAAACTTATTCTTATACTTCATATGATCCCATTTAGGATTGGGTATCATAGTCTTCACAAACAATTTCTCAATTCTCCGTGTAACTTGGCTTTTAGGCCTAATGTTCCTAGTAGCCCTATCTAACTGGTTTTTCTCACTTCTTGTAAAAATTTCTCAAAAAAAAAAAAAATGTGATATTATAGTACCCTTTTCCAATTCATGAGATATTTTGAAGGTCTTAAGGTTCTATGATATTCGTACAGTAGGTTCCTAGAATTAAGGGCAACTAGGGCTAATTGGGCTTGTCAAAACCAGTCAAGTGACTTATGCTTGAAAAAGTACTTTAATGGATTGGGAAAGGCCTAATATGATTATGAGGTCTTTGTATAACCCCAATGACCACAAAAACATTCTTTTTTCACTCAAGATCTTATATCCCTGCAATCAAACATTTTTAGTTCATTTACAAACACCTAACCAGGCACACTAGACTCGCCTAGTGCTTGTCTCTAAAATTAGCTAGATTTATTTTCTAAGCTCCTCCTTCAATATGTACACTTTTCAATGGCTTCCCTTCTATATCCCTTAGGGCCATGATGATTTTCATGGTGGAGATCTATGAGGGAGCCATTTTCCCTAAAATTGTCTAAACAACACCAGTAAAGTGTGAATTAACAAAAGATTTTTACAAACTATAAAAATGAACACCTAGAAACTTCAAACCAAAAAAAAATGTACTATACCTAGTATAATTCATATTATCCAACACAAAATTCAATGATTCAATCCATTTTATAGTACTAGTAATCCAAAATAGTTGACTATGCACAAAATCAGTAAACAGAGCTTTTCTTTCAATTTCAAAATCTTGCACTACATCCTCTAACCTCGGGAAATGGGATTCTTCATGGATAACTATGCTTTTACACTGATTTTAAGTAGTTACAATAAATACCAAGCCTCATCCATTCAAAATCATCTTTTCTTGCCAATGTTGTCATGCAACTTTGCAAAGTTGCACATGTTGTCATGACAACATTTTGACAACTTTTACAAAATTGCTCCAAACTAAATATTATGACCTCTAACATATACCAACTCATGTAAAAACATCATAGACACCATTTTAGGCACAAATCCAATTTTTTCTAAGCCTTCTAGGATTTTAGACCCAAATTCCCATTTTAGGCTAACTAAACCACTAAACATTACAAAAGAAAAAACAACTAGAGTGAATTGAACCTAGTCAAATCCACCTAGGTACAACCTAAAAAGACCTTCTAGGGCCTAAAAAAAACTCCTGACCTAGCTAAGGTCAGTACAAGCCACATCAAAACTTGGAACTAGGGGTTAGCCTAGGTTCTCCTGCACCACTTCCATTCATCACCTTCTCTGATTCTAATCTAATGATAGCCACTCTTCAAATCAATCTTGGTAAAATAATTTTCTCCACTCAAACAATCCATTATGTCATCCATCCTCGACATAGGAAACCTATACTTGACTTTTATCTTGTTGATAGCTCTAGAATCAATACACATTCTCCATTGTTCTTTCTTCTTAGGTGCCAGTAAAATAGGTACAACACATGGACTCAAGCTTTCTCTGATCAAACCTTTCTGCAACAACTCTTACACTTGTTAGTTAAGTTCTTCATTATGGGTAGGTGTCAATCTATATGGTTCTTTATTTGGAAAACTAGCTCTAGGAATCAGATCCATATAATGACTTATACTTCTTAATAGAGGTAAACCATCAGGAATATCCTCTGCAACAATCTCCTTGTATTCATTTAGCAATTTATGAATTTCTTCTGGCACTCGATCTTCACTATCTTCTATCGCTCGACATTTACTATTTTACGTCACTTAGAAATTACTATACCCTGTCACTCGACATTTAGGAATGATAGAAAAATAGACTTGATTCTTCTAAATTTCTTTCTCAAATTGCTTTCCATTAACCATGCAAATTTTCACGTAGTACAATTTAACTCATTTGGAACCTCAATCAAAGGTAACAATGTTTTCTTCTTTCCATTCACCCAAAGAGTATATTAATTCAATCTACCATCATGCACAACATTGTTAGAGTAATCAGTTTACTCTTTTTTGCTTAAGCTATCTCTTAGGTGCATATAATTAATACTTTATATTAATTATATTGCACAACCTAGCCTTTATGTTTTTAGGGTTTGTTCACCTTTAAAGGTTGAACTTTGTATTGCTTTTTTTATTCACTTTGGAAATAACAATTGGCTCTCACTCCGCTGAGATTTTCCAAACCCTAGCTTCTCTCTCTCTCACAGGTTTCTCTTTCAGCTTTAGGTATTTTGCATGCAGGTGTTCTTGGCGGTTTGTGGATTTGCATGTTTGCAAAATCCTACATGGTATCAGAGCCACCCTGTCACTGCCGAGGTTGAAGGTTTTTGAAGCCTGGATTCGAAGACGACAGCCACAACTTTTTCTGAGGTTTTCTGTCACTTTGGAGGAGGCACAATTGTCTGGAGCAGATTGAGAAAAAACGAACTCTGTCATTGCGTTCAAAAGGCCTGGGAGAGTCAAAATCATATAAAACTCGACTAGTTTAGCCTTCGTGAGCACAGGCAAAACAATTTTGGCCTAATAGGGCCGTACGGACACGCAAAACGAGAAATTTTTTAAAAAAAAAAAAAAAAAATCATTTTTCAATGATTTTCTACGCTTAAAAAAGGGCTCGCAGTTATATTGGGTCACGCCACCCGCGCTCCCCCAGCGCGCCACCTGTGCCCCTCCGGCGCGCCACCCCCACCAGCGGGTCCTCCGGCGCCCCACCGGCCCGCCACCGGCGATCCCCCTCCGTTCAGTCGCGGCCCCTCCGCCACTCATCTGCCTCCTGCACCCGGCCACCGCCCGACCGCTGCCTGGCCACCGTTGATAGACAGTGACGTCAGCTGACGTCACCCAGACGTCAGCCGATGGCCAAATGACTGTCAATTTTAAGACAGTCACTGGTTTTTTCCAGCGAGCATGCACTTTGAGGGTCCTGGTGGTTTTTTGACCGTAACTTGAGCATACGGTGTCATTTTTCAAAAAATCAAATATCACCAGAAAGGTGTTTCCGAGATGGACACAGTGGCATAAGTATTTTTTCCTGATTTTACCATTTGGTTGCTGATTTTTGTAGTCAAAGTAGTGCCTTTGTTTGTGCTCCTATTCGGCTTCTAGAACTCAGGTTTTTCTCTCATTTTTTGTGCATTCTGTAGTTGTTTATTTGAGGTGCATAGGGGAGAGGATTATACATTGTGGGGGGGTGTATTTTAATTTTTTTCATTTCATTCAGAAAGACCCTTCTACTTCCGTCTTATTCTTCTTTCAATGTCGGACCCCTCTATGGCCCGACTGACACCTCACAACTACCACACATGGAAGCCACACATGACCAGACTCCTCATGT
>MU224581.1:74754-104254 GCA_018584345.1 Thuja plicata | reverse complement strand
CCTCCAGCTCCATTCATCGAGCCACCAGGTGCAGTTGTTGAGGATTCTTCAAAGGACACTCATCTCCTCTCTCATGACAGTGTCAGCACACCTGTCATACCACTTGCATTGGGGATTCCCTTTTAGGATCCTCATGTCTTCTCTTTTGAGCATCAGCTCGGCCTTCCAGTGACACCTCATCTTTCGAGGTCACCTCTTCAGCACCCACTGACTTTCACTCCTCTGCATTGGAGTCACAGTGGTTTGTTCTTTGCTCCAGGGGTTCTTTCATTCTGGGGGGGCTTTGGAGCCTCGACCCTCTCTCATGGGGGGGTTAGCAGCACACATTGTACTACTGACTTTGAGAGAGTCTCTTGAAGTCATTCTTTCTATCTTTGCTTGCTTTTATATCTCTTTTTGGGGTAGGGTTTTTCCCACTGGGTTTTCTCTATTTCCCCGGTTTACAGAGATTTTTTTGTTGTTGGGTACCTGATCAGGCCTTATTGCTAGGACCCATTTCCTGCTTTCTTAGCTGTGCTAGGTTAGCTTACCTCCTAAGCTTCGCTTAAGGGGGGGTGTTAGAGTAATTAGTTTACTCTTTTTTGCTTAAGCTATCTCTTAGGTGCATATAATTAATACTTTATATTAATTATATTGCGCAACCTAGCCTTTATGTTTTTAGGGTTTATTCACCTTTAAAGGTTGAACTTTGTATTGCTTTTTTTATTCACTTTGGAAATAACAATTGGCTCTCACTCTGCTGAGATTTTCCAAACCCTAGCTTCTCTCTCTCTCACAGGTTTCTCTTTCAGCTTTAGGTATTTTGCATGCAGGTGTTCGTGGCGGTCTGTGGATTTGCATGTTTGCAAAATCCTACAAACATGTCTATCATACTGCCAAGGTCTACCCAATAGAATATGACAACAATCCATAAGCATAATATCACACAGATTCATCAAAGTAATTTCCCATCTTAAATTTTGCAACACATTGCTCACTTACCAACAACTTATGCTCATCCTTGATCCATGAAACATTATAGGGTTTAGGGTGTCTCAACCTCTACAATTGAAACTTTGTAACCAGCTCCTCTGATGCCAAATTCATTAAAATTCCACTGTCAACAATCACTTTGCAACATTTTCCTTCCATCTTACATCTGGTCTTGAAAAGAATTCTCCTCAGAACATGTTATTCATCCACTCGGTTACAACACAAAGTTCTTCTTACCATCAGGTTTTCTCCAACCTCAGGTCCATTTGGAAAACCCTCAAGATCCTCTTGTACCACATAATTTCTATGACTTTGCCCATTTCCATTAGAGTGTCTACACTTTAAAGATCTATGCCCTTATTTTCCATATCTGAAACAATTACCACTAAAGCCACCTCTACCTCTTCCTCGGTAGGAACTAGTAACTCCTCGATAAGAACTACCACTTTTCCACTCAGTATTTCTTTTATCATCAGTTTTCCACTCACATTTTCCCTTATCTTGAAGAGAATTATTAGATCTTCCACCTTCACCATAGGATCTGCCTCTTCCTATCTAGAATCTAGCACCTCGACCTCTCTGACTTTGTTCATACTTCTTTGTCAAGTTCTCCTCAGCTTTCAAGGCATATTGATATGCTTCTTCAATACTATCCAATTTCACAAAACTTATTTCATCTTGAATTCTAGATCTCAATCCATTTAGGTGCCTTGCAACTTTCTCAACCTCATCATCGACATGTCCAGATCTGATGTCCAATCTATATAATTCCTTAGTGTATTCCTTCAAAGTCATGTACTTTTGTCTAAGGTTATGCATCTTCCTCTGCAAGATAACTTGGTAATCAATAGGAAGGAACTTCTACTTTACCTTAGTCACCATTTTCAACCAATTTCAGATCTTTTCCTTTCCTCTTCTTTGTCTATCAGTTTGAAAATGCTCCCACCATAGTGAGGCATGAACTTTCAACCTAGTTGTTTATCTAGCTAACACAATAGTTAGAGAAATAAAATAATGAAATACTAATTTGAAATAAACCAAAAAAAACACATAAGAGGTGAATTAAAATTTGGTCATTGAAGAAGAGGAAGGAAATAGACTCTAAAACTTCAAAACCTCAAGATTCAAAGAGGAGGCCATCCAATGTATGTGAGAAAATGCTCGACCAGATGTTAGGTGATCATCTTAATTTTTCCTTCCCACTATATTTATTTGGGAAGTTATTTCTCAAGATTGGTGTAGGGTTTTATGGAGAATGATTCTCATAGATTTCCCCATTCTCCTTATGTTGAAGGTGCTATTCAAGGAGGTTGTGGTTTCAGAGTAGATTTTTCCTGAAGGATATTTTTTTCCAGGTGTCATCCCAACCAACAACCAAGAAAGAGGATATACAAGGATGTGGTAAGAGTCTCTATGTTTCCACTTTAATTGTTGGGCCAAATGTCCAAATGACCTCTATGATTGAAAAGCAAAAAACTAGGCTTAGAGATGTAGTATATTTTCCTTGCATCTCAGGATATAATGAAAATGTCCTCTTGTAATTTCTTAAATGATTGGATGCATAACATTTGGTTCAAAAAACAAGGGTTTCAATATACAAATTTTTGGATGGTTTAGAAGGGTTTGTTTCCAAATTTTTCAAAGACCCTCTCAACTAGAAGGAATTTGTTATGAAAAAGTTCTAGAATATCAGCTCCTATTGTTTCCAATCTATATGTTGGTATTTAGAGGTGAACAATAATAAATTTCTATCACTATCATACCTTAGATGGGTTAGAATTTAGAATATCCTACCATATATTTGGAATCTAGTCCCCAAGACCATGGAAGCTATTAGCAATATGATTAGGATGGCTGAAATGCCTTTAATACTTCGCCACACATATCCTAGATTATTAGATTATTAATTTCTATCAACCTCGGCCTTAACTTGTCATAAGTTCTAAAGATTGAGTTAGAAATTGATACTATGGTGTGCCCTACTGAGTTCCTAGGGGGTATAAATGCATGATTTTTGTGAAATAGAGAGGTACATTTAAGGATAAATTTCCCTCTACTTAAAAACAAGGGTGATTTCTCAAACTCTAGTACTTGTTAGTTGCTTTTTATGCTGAAATATAAAACAACCCATTCATCCTACAATAGATACTAAAGAACAACCATTTCCAACTATTAAACACTTAGGTGAAAAGGACCAATTAAAAAGGATCCAAATGATCCTCCTACACTTTAGGTTTTTCTAAACCTAGGGGAGGACACCCTTTGATGCACAAGATAAAACTAATAACACATAGATAACAACATCAATGAGTAGTAGATGGCCTCATGAAGAAATTCAACAATAACCCAAGGCAGTCCTAAATACTGGCTAAACATTTAGTCACCTACAACTTGGCTTAAACATGAGACAAAACTCTCAACAACACAAAATGTAAATGATATTCTGATTTATATTAACTTTTGAGTATCCCTAGGATAAAAAAGTTGAGTGCCTTCTACAGGGCTATAGAGTCAAATACATAGCCATAAAAGGAAATATCTCAACAAATAGACTTTAGCCCATGGACATGTGAAGAGATAATGCCTTACATTAGTTTTCCTCTCATGAGATTGTGAAATTCTACTTCACTCATCCAGCTCAAATACTTAAAACCATAGTTACTTGACCAAGGAAATTTAACTCACTTTGATAGAGATCAATGCACAAATAAGATGACTGCGAGGAATTTGCAGAGATGAAAAAACACATCCTTGATATGTCTATTCAAATGATCAAATGCATAATAGCTAGAGACAATTTCATAAAATATTGCAAATACAACTCACAAGGCTGAACATTGCTTCAATCCCCATTTCGATAACTTTGCATTCAAACCTCTACAAACTGGAAAAGCACAAAAATATTTATATAAAATGGAGAAAGTTCAGACTTGAAACTTAAAAATTTGTGGAGCTCTGCTCACACCGAAATCAAGAACCTCCCTTGGAACCTAAAATTGGCAATTCCTCTTTGGACCCCAAAAACTAGAACCCTTACAAAATGAATAAGAAAAGAATATATAGAAGAAGAAGAAATTTGGAATTAACCTCTGATTGACATGTGTTTCCTCTCAAAAAAATTTGATCTCTAAAATGTATTCTCCCCTTTAAAAGAACATAATCTGATTTGATTTCCATGCATCCTCTCAACAAACTTGATTCATTTGCTACTCTATTCTGCACCATGAAAATCTTGAAAAATCTTCCTGTTAAAACATATCTATTGTTTTGAAATGATAATATTTCAATATTGCTTTTCCACTCTATGTTATACCTGTAGCATAGGAGCCTATTGGTCATACCACTTGTCACTTTGCCATTAGCTCCAAAATCCACATGTCGATGACCTAAATACCCTGTTGGCGACTACATCATCTACACTTGGCTCCTTGGGAAAATGTGTGATCTGACTAGACATGCCCATGCATCATTGCACAATTGCACCCTTACGACGTCACCACCATCTAGTAATCCTCGTGGGCCCAATGCGTGTCTGCCATATCACTTCAAACTAGGTGCGGGCACACAAAATTTTATCACTTCAAACTGGGTGCGGAGACACAAAATTTCTTAAGACTTAAAGTTTTCCACATCCTCCAACCGAGCAGAGTTTCCAAAATCCATTGTTCCCTTCTTCATTTTTCTTAACAAGTGTTTACATATAAAACCACTTTGAAATCACCTCCCACCAAGCATGTGGGATATATGGTTTTATAGTTCTGTTAACCAAAACTACTCTTTGCACACCTACTGATTACATTTGCTTGTAATCTTCAAATCCTTTTCCCCAAAATGGTGCACACATGATGGAGGTGCATATTCTGTTTCGTTACTTCCAAGTTTGATACAAACAAGGAGAATGTTGTCAAAAATTTGCAGCATTAAAACCTTAACACCCGCCGCATTGTACACACTTGGAAGTTTCCAAAAACCCATTCACTGAAGTCATTTTGAACATGTCCTATGCAACTTTCTTATGGATGTCCACACTCTATTTTGGCAGGCTTTAGATTTGGCTCAGGCTGGGAGAAAGTTGTCTTTACACCCGCCAATTTGCATTTGCAAGTTACAAATCTTTTCACCAAAAAAGGTTCACAACATGATGAAGGACCAAACGCTATTTAAAAGCTTCCATTTTTCAAAGATAAAAGTCCATACCCCTATTTCTAAAGCCTTCATGATTGGCGCGGGAAGGGAGATGTGTTGGCTTTTTCCAGCAAATTGCATTTTCTTGAAAATGTCACAAAGCATTACACCAAATCCTTGCACAGGTTTTCGAGAGATGCCCGTACTCTGTTCAAAATACCTCCATGCTTGGTGTGGGCAATGAGGAGAATGACAAAGTCTATTGGATTATGCCTTACACCAACCATTGCACTTGCTTCAAAAAGATTGTCAAATAGTTCACATGCCTTGTATTTGCTTCCACAGTTTGGCGTAGGATGGAAGGAGAAGACTAGCTTTTCATCCACCCAATGCATTTGCTTGCAACTTACATAAAAATGTCATCACTGCCTTGGTGGATGACCATACGCTACTTTAGAACTTCTAAGTTTTCAATAAAAACACTAGCCATGTTCCTTTTCTTAAAGGAGTTATTCAAAAAGGTTTGATTTTTGTCTCTACCTTGTTCCAAAGCCTCAACCAAAATGGTCAATACTTCCTTGCTTTGCATCACTAATGCTTTGATGGAGTTTATATTTCATCCAAAAGTCTTCAAACACTGAGGGCAGTGAGGATGCTTGGAAAGGTTATTGGATTTTGAGCATACGCCTTCACTTCTTCTATGCTTTTAGGTTAAACTGTTGATGCTCCCAAATCGACACAAATTAGTGTGTCTCCCCTATTCATGGCATAAAAATGAGATCACAATTTCACAAGAAATTTTTTGCAATGCATTTTTGTGCCTCATTTAAAGACATTTAAATTGTTTCCATAAATCCATAGGTGTTACGACCATATAAGACCAATACCCATGCCTTTGTTCTATAACATTTATATTGCACATACATGCAGTGAAGGTGTCGGTAAAAAATTCTAGAATTCGGCTTGATGACTGTGAGCTTTCATATCTCTGCAAATCACCCAAAGAACAACAACTAGCCTTTGGAATTGGCTTCAAAAAGTGATCAGATGACTTCCTGGATTCATGCAGTCTGAAACATGTGCTCACATATACCAAATGGATTTGAGAGAAACTTTTAGGATTGGGGAAAAAACTATCAAAGATAGTCCCTTCAAATTCTCTACAAATGCACACATCAATGCAAAATTCAAAACACTACCGAAAAGCATCTTGGCAAAACACTAAAACTCATTCTGAGAATCTGTCACTGGGCACATTGATTCATTTGTATATATTGAATATGTACGCAAAATGGTTTTATTTGAATTTAACCTGAATGTGAGTTATTTCTTACCCAACATATTCACTCTGAGACATTGCAAAGATACAAATGCAAAAACATAAAAAGATGCCTATAGAATTATCTCATGAAACATAGAAAATTAATTGTTGGAGCCTTGATACTTTCCATGTTAGTACACCTTCATGCATAGCATTTAGAGAACCAAATCACTTATCACAACTATTAAGTGGAACCAAAATATCAATATGCAAAGTTGGCCTCCTGGATAACTATACTGCTGCACCAACTGAAAATTGGATAATTCCTAATTGGATGTGAGTTCATTAACCCATCAAATGAATACCTTAAAACCTGAAAACGTGAACATGGATTCATTTACACATAGAGAAAATGAAGTCTCAATTATCTTGTTACGAAAATCAATTGGTTAAGAACCACTACCCCTCAAAGTCAACCTCGTGACAACTTTATGAATTCAAACACAATAAAACTACATAAGTTGGATTTTGAACTAGCTAAGAAAAATGGCCAAATGGATTGACAATGGTCTGAAAAACCACATGATGGAAAATTTACATAATTATAACATAGGGGAAAATTCAATTTGTTGTCAAATTCTACTAGGTGCAAATTGTAGGACCCCAAAGTAGGGTACTTTATATTGTTACATTTCACACCCATAAAAGCAAAATAAAATGAAAACAAAATGGCCTTAGGAAACTTATCAAATGAAATAAGAGGGGTCTTCAAAATGGACTTGAAGACTGACTTTCATTTCTACATTGTCCTGGGATAATCCTCATTTCATATGGCTCAACAGGGCCTCAAATACAAACCTTCAAAGTGTATCACTTACTAAAATATGAAACTGTGCAAAGTACAAATTTGTGTCTACACCTCCAAATAGCTATCTCAAAAACCAATACATTGGCTCAATGATAGTTGTTGGACATGTTCTCAAGGTATTTTCTCAAAATAGTCTCTGACTCTCATTTTACTTACTCCTAAAGTAAGCCTTTTCAAAAGTTTTCAGGGGTAGTAACTTTGTGTCTTAGAGAAATTTTCAACTGGGTCACTCCAAATTTCTCTACAATTTGAGAGTACCACTAGTGGCTATGATTGGGGATGCATGCCCCTTGTAGGAATGTTGAGGATTTAGAATCTCATGGTGCAGAAGACCAATCATTTCTACCATATTACCTCTCTTCACTTAAAAAGTCAGGTTCCTTATTTAAAACTGCAAACCAAACTCTGTCAAAAGGAAAGCAACTGTACAAATATACATACTATTTAAAAATGGCCCCAAGCCACAAAACTAAAATCAATACTTACCTCTATCAAATATCTTATTCTCATCTCCATGTACCACAGGTAAACTAAGATCACTACTTCCAACTGCACGATAAAAAATACTGCCATGTATGTTTTTAGCATATCATATAAAATGAAATCACCATTCTCACCATCAAATAGAAACATAAAGTCATCAAACTGATGAGACTGTTGATCATTGTGAAAAACAAAATTGTCACACCTTTCACTACCACTATCACACTGAAAAGAGAAAAATTACAACCCCTTCATATGGCTAGAAACATCAGACATATTCTACATACTAGTTCTCACCAAAGAATGAATCTCATTTATAAAAAAATTCAAACTAGAATGAAACACATTCAAATAAAACCTTGAATGCATAAAAATGGAGACAACTTCCTGATCACAACTTCTATTAGCATCTTCTAAACATGAAAATGTATCATCAAACAATGGCTCACTTATCATTTTCCAATCTAAGAAAACACATGTAGACTTATCACTTTCTTCAAAAGAAAAATCAGCACTGAATTCTTTCGTGCAAAGTCTACCCAAGTCAAAACTTACATCATCGTATGAGTCTTCATATTCATCATACACAACATTTGCAATTTTCTCATATTCATATGCATTTTGATCTTGCACATTATTTGACTCAAAGGTAAGAAAATAAAAATCAGGATATGTATCATACTTCACACCCATCAACATGTCAACATTATCAAAGCATATATCAACTGGGTATTGCAAAGTAGAGTCCACTTTAGGTGCATACCTCTAAAAATTAACAGCTAACATTTCTGAAATTTTCTCACTGCTCAGTGGACATTGGAACCAATTTTCATTTTCTTTGGCTTCTCTGTCAATGTTGCAAATATCTTTCCAATCAGATGCAAGAATTAAAACTTATTGGCTAATGTCATTTTGTGCAAAGCATTCATCATAAAAACTTATATTTGCATCATAAACATCCTTTGGTTATTCACGACAATATTATATTACATGCCGAGTAGAAAATTGATTAGTTTGGTTACAAACATCTTGAAGGCTGAGCTAATTAATATCATAACAATTACTAATGCTTTCACCTTCCTTAAGATGAAAAGATAAATCTGCATTATTATGTCGAGAGAAGAAAAATCTATAGACTTGACTAAAACATTTTCAACTATAGATTCATCTTCACTATTTTAATATTCATTGAATCCATCATCAACATAACTATAGTCATGAGAAAGTGCATTTTCAAATTCATATTCATATTTCTTGATTTAATCTATCCATTTTCTAGCATGGTCATTACCTTCTTCTCTAAGGGATGCATGCCAATTGACTAATTCAAGTACACAAAGCTCTAGAAATAAATTAATACATGTTGATCCTTGAAATTCAACATCTACTAGAAGCTCATCAAACGAAATACAAAACCTTTTATAAAATAAATATATTGATTCTTCCTTCCTCTCTCCTACATGTTTTCTTAAAAACAATATGGCTTCCTTTTTGAGGATTTGATTTAATACTGCAATATCCCTAAGAATTTCTTCAAGATCTATCAAATAAGTTTTAGATCTAGGAAACATATCTAAATCCATTAAATTCAAAATCTCTATTGAACCATTCATTTAACAAGACATCTTATCCTTTCAAAAATTCTTCTATTCAACTATGCAGTCAATAACATACTTTTCATTTTTTGATGACTGAAATTTAAAATAGGAAGTATGACAAACTTCAGACCTACTTTCATTCTTTAGTGACTTCTTCACCTTGTAAGGAACTTTTCTTTTCTCATAGAAACATGAGGATTACCTAGAAAGGAATTGTAGCTCTTGCTCCCATTCTTCTTTAATTGGAAACATGGTAGATTTGTAAATTTCTTTACAACTCCATCTGGTTCTTTTCACTTAGAGTCACCACCTCCTTGCAAAGGAAAATTTTCAAACAACAAATGTCATTTACAACATATAGTCATTTTTGGGTTTCTTCTAACCATCAAAGCCACACAATCTTCTTTTAAACTTAATACAATAGAAATCACTTCCAGGTCATCCTTAAATAGATCTCAAATGAATTGCATATTCTAAACACCTTGACTCTATCTCACAACACCAAATATTCTTTAAAAAATTCAACAAGAGTTTTGCATCTTGTTGTTCCTTGTAGACTTGCCATTTTATTGGTTTCTTTTTATGCTGAACTACAAAACAACAACCCATTCACCTTGCAATAGATACTAAAGAGCAGCCAACTCCAACTATTGAACACTTAGGTGAAAATGATCAATTAACAAGGATCCAAATGATCCTCCTATACTTTAGGTTTTGATAAACCTAGGGCGACACCCTTTGATGCACAAGATTAAACCAATAACACACAGCTAACACCATCAACTAATAGTAGATGGTCTCATGAAGAAATTCAACAATATCCCAAGGTAGTCCTAAATAATGGCTAAGAATTCAGTCACCTAAATCTTGGCTAAACATGAGACAAAACTCTCAACAACACAAAAGGTAAATGATATTTTGATTTATATTAAGTTTTGAGTATCTCCAGATCAACAAAAAGGTCAGTGCCTTCTCCAGGGCTATAGAGTCAAATACACAACCATAAAATGAAATATCTCAACAAATAGACTTCAGTCCGTGGACACACAAAGAGATAATGCCTTACATTAGTTGTCCCCTCATGAGATTATGAAATTCTACTTCACTCATCTAGATCAAATATTTAAAACCATAATTACTTGAACAATGAAATTTAACTCTTTTCTCATTGAGAGAGATCAATGCGCAAATAACACAACTACAAGGAATTTGTAGAGATGAACAAACACATCCTTGATATCTCTATTCAAATGATCAAATGCATAATAATTGGAGACAATTTCATAAAATATTGCAAATACAACTCAGAAGGCCTAACATTTCTTCAATCCCCATTTCTATAACTTTGAATTCAAACCTCTAAAAACTGGAAAACACACAAAAATCTTTACATAAAATAGAGAAAAATTAGACTCGAAACTTGAAATTTTTTTGGATCTATACTCACCAAAATCTGGAACCTCCCTTGGAAGCTAAAATTGGCAATCCCTCTTTGAACTCCAAAAAGTGGAACCTTTACAAAATGAAGAAGAAAAAAATGTATAGAAGAAGAAGAAACTTAGAATTAACCTCTGATTGACATGTGTCTCCTCTCAAAAACAACTAATTTGCACAATATCTTCTCCACTTTAAAAGAACATAATCTGGTCTCATTTCCATGCATCCTCTCAACAAACTTGATTCATTTTGTGCTATGTTCTGCACCTTGAAAATACGAAAAAATCCTTCCATGAAAACATATTTATCATTTTGAAATAATAATATTTCAACAATGTTGGTCCACTCTATGTTATACCTATGCAAATTTAAATCATTTAAATCACTTATATTGTGCAAACTTTTAAAATAAATCTAAAGTTAAAGTTACAAATATGCATTTAAAATTATTATTTTTCACAGGAGCCTATTGGTCATGCTACATGTTGCTCTGCCATTGGCTATGGAATGCCCTTGTCGGCCACCTAAATGCCTTGCTGGCGCATTCATCATTTACACCTGGCTCATTGGGAAATCATGTGATCTAATTGGGCATGCCCCTAACGTCATCCCACAATCACACCCTTACAACACCTATCACCACCATCCAGTGAACCACGTGGGCCTTACATGTATCTTCCATATCACTTCCAACTAGGCATGGGCCTACAAAATTTCTTTATTCTCCAAGCTTGTCACATCCTCCAACTGAGAACAGTTTCCAAAAGGCTTCTTGCTCTGATTCATTTAACCTAATTAGTGTTTTTATATAGAAACACCTTGAAAATACCTCCCACCAAGCATGTAGGATATATGGTTTCATAGTTCTATTGACCAAAACTACCCTTTGGGAACTTTTTGATTACATTCTCTTCAAATCTACAAATCCTTTTCATCAAAATGGTGCACACATGATGGAAGTGAATACTCTAGTTCATTGCTTCCAATTTTGCATACAAACAAGGAGAATACTGTCAAAAATTCGTAGCATTAAAACCTCTACACCTGCCGCATTGCACACGCTTGGAAGTTTCCAAAAACCAATTCACTAAACCCATTTTGAACATGTCCTACACAACTTTCTTATGGATGTCCACACTCTATTTTGGTAGGCTCTAGATTTTTTGCGGGCTGGGAGAACACTGGCTTTACACCCACCAATTTGCATTTGCAACTTACAAATCTTTTCACCAAAAATGGTGTGTAGCATGATGAAGGACCAAAAATTGTTTAAAAGCTTCCATTTTTAAAAGATAAAGTTCATACCCCTATTTTGAAATCCTTCATGATTGGCACAGGAAGGGAAATCTATTGGGTTTTTCCAGAAAATTGCATTTTATTTATAATTTCACAAAGCATTACACCAATCCCTTGCACAGGTTTTAGAGAGATGCTCGTATTTTGTTTAAAATACCTCCATTCTTGGCATGGGCAACAAAGAGAATGGAAAAGTCTGTTGGATTACACTTTACACCAACCATTGAACTTTCTTTGAAAATATTGTCAAACATTTCACGTGCCTTGTATTTTCTTCCATAGTTTGGCACGGGCTGGAAGGAGAAGACTATATTTTCATTCACCCAATGCATTTTCTTGCAAGTTACAAAAAAATTCTTATCATCACTGACTTGGTGGATGACCATACGTTTCTTTAGAACTTCCAAGTTTGCAAGAAAAACACCAGCCACGTGCCTTTTCTTAAAGGCCTTATTCAAAAAGGTTTGATTTTTGTCTTCACCTTGTTCCAAAGCCTCAACCAACATAGTCAATACTCCCATGCTCTACATCACTAGTGCTTTGATGAAGTTTATATTTCATTAAAAATTCTTCAAACATCGTAGGCAATGAGGATGCTAGCAAAGGTTATTGGATTTTTAGCATGCCCCTTCACTTCTTCCATGCTTGTAGGTTCAAATTCTGCTTCTCCCTAAGAAAAAAAAATTAGTGTGTCTTGCGTGTTCATGGCATAGAAATGAGATTACAATTTCTCAATAAAATTTGTCCAATGCATTTTCATGCCTTTTTTTAAGACCCTTAAATTCTTTCCATAAATCCATCAAGTGTTATGACCATATAAGATGAACACCCATGCCTCTATTTTATAACATTTATATTGTACACAAAGGCAGTGAAGGTGTCGGTAAAAAATTGTATAATTTTGCTTAATGCACACGAGCTTTCATCTCTGCAAACTGACCCTGAAAACAACAAATAGCCTCTAGAATTGGATTCAAAAAGTGATCAGATGACTTCCTAGAACCATGCATTTTGAAACATGTTCTCACTTCCAACATGTGAGTATAGACGCTAAATGGATTTGAGAGACACCTTTAGGATTTGGAAAAACAAACTGTCAAAGGTAGTCCCTTCAAATTCTCTGCAAATGCACACGTACACACAAAATTGAAAACACTTGTGAAAAGAACCTTGGCAAAACACTAAAATTCATTCAGAGAATTTGCCACTGGGCACATTGATTCATCTGTATATAATGAATATGTAAGAAAACATTTTTCATTTGAATCCAACCCAAACGTTGGATATTGCTTACCCAACATAGTCACTCTAAAACATTCCAAAGATACAGATGCAAAACATAACAAGCTGCCTCTGGAATTGTCTTGTGAAACATATAAAATCAATTGCTGGAGCCTTGAAACTTTCCATGTTAGTACACCTTCATACATAGAATTTAGAGAATAAAATCACTTATCATGACTATTAAGTGGAACAAAAATATCAATATGCAAAGTTGGCCTCCTGGAAAACATTACTGTTTCACCACTGAAAATTAGATGTGACTTCATAAACCCATCAAATGAACACCTTAGAATCTGAAAACTTGAACATGGATTCATTTACATAGAGAAAATAAAGTCTCAATTAGATTTTTTTGAAGATCAACTGGTTAAGAAACACGACCCCTCAAATTCAGCCTCCTGATAAATTTCTTAATTCAAACACAGTAAAACTGCTTAAGTTGGATTTGGAACTGGCTGAGAAAAATTGCCAAATGGATTGACCATGGTCTAAAAAACTGCACGATGGAACATTTCCTTGATTATGAAATAGGGGAACATGCAATTACTTGTGACATTCTACTAGGTACAAACTGTAGGACCCCAAAGTAGGGTAATTTATACTGTTGCATTTCACACCCACAAAAGCATAATAAAATGCAAACATAATGGCCATAGAAAGCATTTTAAATGAAGTCACAGGGGTCTAGAAAATGGACATGAAGACCCACTTTCATGTATACAATTTCTTAAAACACTTATCATGTTTTATGGTTCAACTAGGCCTCATATGCAAACCTCCAAAGTGGGTCACTTACTAAAATCTGAAACTGTGCAAAGTGCAGATTTGTGTCAACACCTCCAAATAGTTGTCTCAAAAACATATCCAATCTGACTTCTGAAAGCTATAAACCAATACATTGGCTCAATGATAGGTGCTGAACATATTTTTTCTCCAAGTATTTTCTTAAAATAATCTATGGGTATCATTTTACTTACTCCCAAAGTAGGCCTTTTCAAAAGTTTTTAGGGGTAGTAACTTTGTGTCTTAGAGAAAATTTCAATCGGGTCACTCCAAATTTCTCCAAAATTTGAGAGTGCCATCAGTACCAAGGGCAAGATCCATAATCTCCTAAATAAGAATTTCCCATTAATCCCTCATTTTAATGGGGTTGGGAATGGTGTACATAATAATTGTTCCTTGAGTGTAGACCATAACCCTTTTAAGGAAAATAACCCCCATAGAGATTCTATTTCTAATATATGGGATGCCCTCAAAGAAGCTCTCAGAAATGATGATCACTCCCAATTATTAAACTATAATACATAGATCTCTAGTTCTTACCCTAATTATGATATCACCCCTATTGATAGTGGATGTTCCAAATAGGGGGAATCTTCTTCTAAAAGCCCTCTATATACACAAAACAAAATTCCCAATGAATTATTATTGAAAAATTCAAATGGTTGTCAGCTACTAGAAAAAGGATTGAAGATATTATTAATAAGGGTCTTCACATTAGAGAAGGATAGAGAAGTTTGAACAAAGAAGAGTAAGGTTCTTGATGGTGTGGTCTTTGATATCAAAAAATTTGTGGATTTTGGGAGAAGGGATCACAGTTGAGAGGACCCTATTGCCCCCCTTGTGGATTTAGATACTGGTAAGGCCCTTTCATCCATTAAAAATATTATGAATCTAATTATAAGGATCACCTCTCTAATTACTCTCTTATAGTCATCCCTATTGTCACCTCCCCACTTTCAGGCCTCGCCAAGTCTTGATTGACAGTATAGACCTAGCCATTTACGATAGTATTGTGTGGTGTAAATGTACTATCAACCTGAAAACAACCAAACACTCAATAAACCATTAGCTTAGGGGTTAGTAATCACTAAATTGAACTACATTATAATGCAAAAACCCCCAAAATTGGCTTATTGTTTCCTAGATGAAGCGAGTTTGATTCTCAATAGATGGTCATCAAATTGGCACTAGAATCAGTGACTAGAAAACTCCAAAACAAAAGATGAAAAGGTTAGCATGAGTCGATCATATATATATGTATATGTATATATGTATGTATGTATGTATGTATATGTATATATGTATATATGTATGTATATATATATATATTATATGTATATATGTATATATGTATATATATACATATATACATATACATATGCATATATATACATATATATATATATATATGTATATATATGTACACAATATATGTATATATATATATATATATATGTATATATATGCCTACAAAAGTGTGATCATGTGATCTCAAACAAAATGTGCATCCTCAATGCAAATGAATAATGTATACATCAATGTATCTCAAAAATCAGAAGCGGGATAAGATAGAGAAGGGTATATCAAGGCTCACTCCCTCCCTCACAACTATCACGAGGAGGTGATGGTGGAGCCTCAACTCTAGTAGGAGGTGGAGGGATATCTCCCTTAGATATAGAAGCAAACTATGAGTACAGAGGCACTTTGTTTACCTCAGGAATAGCTGCAATAGATAAAGCATAATAGTAAGCAACTCTAGCCCCCTTGTGAGTCACTGCATGTTGAATCTAATCTCGGGTTGTGATCAATCCATGGATGCACTGGACTATGTCTATAATCATGCAATATTTTTTGACTATATGTTCCTACACCACTTCCAGCTGTATCTCTATGACTCTAACCAACCCTCTCAAGGTAGGAATCATATCTTATGGGGTCTTCTCCCTAGGCCCCTCCTCCTCACCAACCTGTGCATCACTCCTCTTCTATATCCTCTAGAATCCCTAATCACCCCTATGACCATGTTGTACATCCCCCATATCCAAATCTACTATACCTACAGGAGGGACATCAACTCAAACTGATCCTAAATTCCAACCCTCCCCGCACTGACGTTATTGTCCTGATATCGATGCCCTACTAAAGCTAGCATAACAATGTCCTCCTTCCCTCCTAGGAACCAGAGCCCTTTGTCCTCCATCTACAACTATCTAATCTCATGGAGGAGAATCCTCCTCATTAGTCTATGACACTCTCTTGGCCTTATCGGTAAAACTCCAGAATGGATGTTGTCCAAAGTAATCCTTGTACTGTGGAGTGACTCTGACATCTGCAATGTCATCCAAATAATCCTAGGCTGACCTTTACAACTGTGTGCTCTCTTGTACTAAAAGGGAGGGAGATAATTTAGGATTCCATCCTTGCCACTCCTTGTTTGAGAAAAGAACATAGGCATTAAACTCCTGTGATATGCTTTGGGGACATCCATACTGCTTCAATACCTGAGAGACAGTGAAATTCTTAGTAATGGAGGAGGTCCTCCCAATAAATAGATGAGAAATAAATAGGTCTCTCCTCTCGGACCTCCAATCTCTGCAGGCCTCTATCCCCCAATATTTTTTGCCAATTGATGTACTCAGATCATCAAGGTGACACTTCCAATAGTAGGTCTTACCCAAGTGAGGCTTTGTAATAAATCTTTCATACCTATATATAAAAGGTTGACCATCCTATTGAGAGTCATCTATGACTAGCCTAATGATCAGATGGTGCTCCCACACCCAAACCTGTAAAACAAGTACTTCTATAACCATCCTTATTTTACCTTGGTATATCACCTCATACATCTCATGATACATCTGTGTGAGTAAACACTCACCCCAACCTAACTTCTCCAACCTAGTGAGAAGGCTCTCCAATACTCAACCCCATTTGTAAAGGAATCCCTACTAGCCCCTATCCGCCATAGAAAAAAACTAATGAATCTGTCCATAAGAGGAAACTGAGCCCCATATTTGATCACCATGCCATCCTAGGTGATATAATGGTCTAGAAGGGTGTGATCATTGAACACCCGTATTAGGGCCTGAATATAATGTCATGGAGTCATTTCATATTTCACTCTCTCCCTAATAAATCAAATCCAAAGGATCTTGTAGATGTCCTCAGGAGTGATAGTGATTTCCCCAGTAGGCAGATGAAAGGTATTGTGCTCACTATGAAAATTCTCAGCCAAAGTTGTGATAAACTTGTGATTAACATGGATATCAAGCATATCAAGAAACTATCCAAATCCACATTCTCTTATGTGACCTTTCCACGCATCTGATAAATCCCTCACTAACCTCATGGTCAATGGGTTAGTCGATCAGAACTATATATCAAGAAGTTGTGCCTACATAAATAAAACAACGGTAAATTGTCAGTAAATGATCCAAATCCAGCTAAAACACTAAACAAAAGAAAAATGACGATTAGATAATCTTTAAAACATGCCAAGGAATCTAAATCTATGATCAAAGAAGACAAATTTTGGCAATCAGACAAAAAAAAGGCTATTGTCCTCCATACAAAAAAATTATATATATCATCACTGATATAGGAACTCGTATGAGAAAATTTTATAGCCCATATAATAAAACATTTTGATATGAGTAAAGAGGCAGATGACATTCTAGACTTTCAAGAATAGAATCATATGAGTCAAGGGTGCTTCCCATACAAAAATTCTCATGGGTTGGTACAACACACCATTTTATAGCAGTTTTTCATATGAGATTCTTTTCTTGTCCATATGAGAAAATGAGACATACGGCTTAAAAATGACTCAAAATGTCTAAAAATTCAATGAAAAGTTGTAACAATTGAATCAACAAGGAGGTTTTTCGACTACTTACTGAGGCAGATAGTTTTGGGGCTGGTTGTGCCTCCTCATGCACTTGAATTGATGATTTTGTGATGGGACCACAATTTTTCTCCTGCAAAGGTTTTATAAATTCTAAAGTTGGAAGGAGAAAATGACCCTTTTGGCTTTTAAATAGGATTTTGACCTAATTTTCAAATTGCTCTGTTTGACGTGACAATTGCACCCTTAGCTACTTAGACACTCTTGAATCCATTTTTGAGATCAAAATCAAAATTCAACATCATTTTGCTAGTAAAAAATGCAATTCAACTTATTAGTCTAATGCAGTTGATCATTGATACCATCGTCGCCAGTTTCCTCCTCAATTTCATTCCTTGTCAACTATACCAGGCTCCTCCATTTCATTCCAATAAAATCAACCCTAGTAAACCTTAGTCAAATATTGGTCAAAATGGGTCAACCAGACCTTGAATAAAGCTCAAATCAAGTTCTTCATCATCTATGACCTTATTGTAATCAATATAATTAAATTGATGCTTTCTATCCAACAAATCAATCACAATCAAGCTTGCCGCACTAACAACATTTCAATTTCTCTCCTGAGGGGAAACATCAATATATCAAAAGTCTAAATTAATCAATAAACCTCATCACTAGGGGCATCATATCTCCAAATCAAATAAAGATTCTTTCTACACAAGTGATTTCATCGCCTCATATCATGTCTCTTGTACAAACATCTAACCTAGTTGAATCTCTAGGGGCATATCAATTTCATCATATCACATCAATTTGGTGGTGTCTCCTAATCATTTGATTGGCTTCATCAGGACCCATATCAATTTAATTATCCTGAGAAATCGATCAAATATTAATTGATCTCATTGCACCACATCAGGCTGATTAATTATCTAAACCAATTGAAAAATCTTCCTTGGGATGGATATTCAGTTTCATCACTTCACATCAAGATGAATATTCAAGTCTCGTTACCAGTCTTCATTCAATCAAGTTCAGAGTCAATGCTAACATTTTTGGTCAATCAAGCCCTGGGTGGGTATCCTCAATCTTCAATCGATCTTCATTCAATAAAGTGCATATTTGATGCTACAAGTATTTTCTCAATCAGGTCTAGAGCTGGTATCTTCAATCTTCAATCGATCTTCATTCAATAATGTTTGGAATCAGTTCTAATTTGTGGAATAGTTTCATCGCTTCACATCAAGCTATTCCTAATCTATCATGAAATGTTCTTTTCATCAATGCACTTCTTCCACACTGATTCAAAGAGGGGAAAATGTAATCACCTAAAATTGGTCAATTAAATCTATGGACCCTAACTTAATTAATTGGCCTAAAAAATCCTAAAACTTTAAGGCCTTCAATGCTAGACCTTAATTGTGCAATCAACCCTTAATAATCTCCCTTGCATAGTTAAAATCAAATTCCTAAGTCAAATCATCAATTTAATCTTAACCCAATCTTGAAAAATCAATTAATCACTATACATTGCATATCTAAATAAAATTTCTAACACTTTTATTAAATGAACCCCTTGACACATGGGTGTGCACACTTAATCTTGATTAAAATGTGATTAAAAGAGGTATTTACCAAGTTTGTCCTCATCCTCCCTCAACAAACACAACTTTGACCAATCAATGACCTCTCAGACGGATGGATCTCACATGGATTAAATGAAAGTTCATCTCAACCACCCTTCATGGCTAAACCTTAGTCGTCCATCTTGAAGAGCTTTCTATAAAAGGGATAGCTCTCCTTGTTTAAAGGAGAGGCAATTTTGTTGAAGTAGGATCACAGTGCACTATTTTGATTCTAGTTTTTCCTCATTTTGTAGAAGTGCATTTTCATGCTAGATTAGTACTTGTATTTTTGCTCTTAGATGGTTAAATCTTAGCTTCATCTTCTTAGCATTTTTTTGCATCTTGTAAGATTAAACTCATGTTATCCCACACATTTAGCTTAGTTGAATTTTGTATACCATTTCAATGTCTTGAAGAGAAAAGTATGAAAGTTCATGCATCATGCTCACCTTTGAATCTTATGTTTTGGAGTTGTCTAGTAATTGATTCTAGTGCCAATTCGATGAGCATCTATTGAGAATAAAAATTGTTTCATCTAGGAAGAAATAAGCCAATTTTGAGGGGGTTTTCATAATGATAGAGTTCAATTTGGTGATTACTAAACCCTAAGTTAATGTTTTATTGTGTGTTTGGTTGTTTGTAGGTTGATACCACATTTACACCACACATTTTTCCCCAAAGCTTCTCATGTGTGTTGTTTTTGAATTCTCAGCCTCTTGTTCCAAATTGTTATAAGAGTATGTGTTATTAGATGGGATATACACCTCCTCTCAGATATGTGGGAATTTCACACACTAATAATATGATGAGGGGACATTTTAAATGTCATGGATACAAGGTCACCCTAATAAGATGTTGTATGCCAAAGGTAAATCTAACAATTGGCAGATTAAATCTCTATCAATCAGTCTGAACCTGGTAGGTAATACAACTAATCCATTTGATGAACTCTCCTCTTCATCATATGCCTTTATAGTTATTTTCCTCCTAGAATCTATATCTTTCTCTAATAAATCCAATGTTGTTACAATTTCAAGAGTACAAATATTCAAATTGACACCTCCATCTATCATGATGTGCTTGACTCTATGCTTGTTGATCAAGACTTCTATATGCAAGGGTTGATTATGTGGGTGATTTACCAACTTATCATCTTCTTGCGAGAAGGACAAGTAGTGAGGCGAGTTCAAGTGACCCACCACTTTTTGGAATCAATCGACACTAAGGTCTTTTGTTACAGTTGTTTCTAGAAAGGAATTTTCAATAATCTCCTTGTGTGGTGGAAAGATCTTGAGCATTTCTAGAATATATATTTGGGCAAGAGTCTGTTGCAATAGATCAACCAAGTTGTAATTTGCGGCTGGGATTGATGAAAATAATTTCTTTGATGTTGAGATTTTTTTTCTTGATCCAATGGGTTGTTTGGATGAGGAGGATACTCCCTTAAGAGTGACCTTAGAGTGATTTCTTGTTATAGCGTGGGAATATTTAGACTCTTTCTTATATTTGATGATGACTACATTGATTGATTGATTACATGGTTCAAGCATGTGGATCATGTTGTCATTATTATCATAGGTGTAATTTACTTTGGCTCCTTGAGTATTTGATGATTCCCCTTGTTTGTAAGAGGGTAGAGGTTGATTGAAAACCGTGTGATTGCTCTTTGAATGGGGTCCATCAAAAGTGATGGTTTCATTATCAATCAAGTCTTCTATGATGTGTTTTAATTTCATGCATTCATTGGTCAAATGTCCCTTGTATTTATGATACTTGTAAAAGTGATTATCATTCCACCAATTAGGTTTGACAGTTGGTTCCCAAGGTTTTTATTCTGGTATGTTATGATGATTTTATTGGCCAACAAAGTCTTTAGTGCTACCTTGAGAGGTTTTTCGATGGGAGTAAAGTTTCTTTTAGGCTTGGGAATCCATGTTGCTGTTTCTTTCTATGTGTCTTGGCTATTCTTTGGTGTTGATGAAATGTTTGAGTTGTTCTTAGCAGCCTGGATGCTACTAGAAAGATTGCATATAAGTTCCTTGGGCTTGAAATTGGATGAATCAACTACCCCATCGTTGACCACATGTTTGTTCTTGTTCCATTATTTGTTCTTGTCTTTACCATTTTTATTATAGTGATTGCTTGAGGATTTAGTGTCTTTGTATAAGGTGAGCTCACCTTTCTTCACAAGAACTTCTTCAATTTAGAAAACACTTTCCACCAATTCACTTAAGGCAATATACTTTTTCATTTGGAGTGTGTAGTTCATTTTGGCTACCAAGTTGTTAATGAAGATGTCTATTTTCTTGGATTCTAGGATTTTTCTAGGATACCTTGTGAACATCTTTCTCCATCTTTGAAGGAATTTAACAAAAGGTTCACCATTATTTTTTTTGGTGTTACATAGATTCAACATTGTGATTGTGTGCAAGATGCTCTAGGAATAATGTTGGATGAAATTTTGCAGAAGCTCATCCAATGTTTGAATGTGTGGTGAGAGCTTGGTGAACTATTCCAAAGATTGGTCATTGAGGCTTTGAGGGAACAGTCTCATTAGGTATGTCCTTTCAAGAAAAAATTACATGATAAGAGCACAAAATTGTCTTACATGGTCTTGAGGGTCACCATCATCATTATACTTGTTGTATTTTGGAATCTCAAATTTAGGAGGAAAGGGTCGCATGTGTAGATTCTTATCAAATGGAAAGGGACATAGAGATTCTAGTGAGTATTTGTTAGAGGATCATTATTTCATTTTCTTCAGCTCTCTAAGTTCACACCTCATTTCTTGCAACTGTTGATTGAGAATAGTAATAGGAGATTCTTCCTCGTATTATATTAGTCCTTCAATATCAAAGTCTGGAGGAAGTTTAACTCTTGCGAATGCTAGGTGCATGAAGTCCTTATCCTTGTCTAGTGTCATGAGAATTTGCATCATCTTTTGAAAATGTTTTTCTTGTTAACATATTATGATTTATTCTTTAGTAGGTTCCTCAATCGAGGAGGAAATTCTATTGTGGTGGCTTTTTCTGTCTTGACTAGTTCGCCATTCCTATGTTGACATGTTTGATGTGTATTGGTGTACAGTATGAGATTCTTGACAGTGAGGACTTGAAAATTGAAGTAGGGTTATTTATTGATATATAGATTGAGTGTCTTGATTTGGAGACCTTTTGAAATATATTGTCTTTTGATAGGACGGGGGTCTAGGAGTCAAATTGTTGATAGATTTCCCTTTTGAATCGAGGTTAGCCTTTTATTGCTAGCTTCTAGTCCATACCATCATGAAATAAAATCATAGTAAAGAATTTGAGATGACTAGAATAATGGATGAATGTCAAAGAACACCAAATGATCACTTGTCTAAGAGGGTAATGAGAGATACATTGATGACATGTAGTTGAGCATGGTACAAAGTATCAATATTTGTGACCTGAATGTTTGATGGGTGATACTTGTGACCAGGATGATTAAGCTTGAATTTGGATGAGATAGATCATGAAAAGTAAGACCATAAAATAACCTAGGGCAAAAGATGAGTATATGCCTAATCCCTATGTCAAGAATATATGATTTCTCTTATAGGTTATAATAACTCCTTTAGGCTACACAAATGAAAAACAAGATGAATGTAAGGACATCATGGATCAAAGCACATAATGGATTCCAATGTAGACTCATACAAAAATTAACATAGTACCATAAGAAAATTCACACCATGCCATACGAGTTTCTTCTTTCAAGGTGTTTTGTCGTACAATAACTCTTATGGGTCAAAATGATAGTGTAGGACAAAGGACAATTTTCCACTTGATTTGGATGAATTTTGGATTAATTTTTATAATTTTGGCATGATAATGTCAATGTCTGAAAGTTTCTTATGTTGTTTTGGTTTCCATTCTAGGTGATTTAAGCACATCAAACACAAAGGAGTGTAAATAAAACACACTTTATATCCCTATAGTTAATTGGATTATTGAGAAAATCCTTGCTCGTTAACATAAGTACACACCCAATAGCTAATCAGAATACAACCACCCCCATCCATGCAATGGGTAGTGATGTCATATTTTTTTGACTCCAAATGCTAATAAGGGCATGATATGATGAGTGTCTTGGGGGAGTTACTATATCCCTTGTATTTGGATTATCCTCTTTTGAAGGTGAATTGGGTAGGATGCTACTCTATGGAGTCTACTAAGAGTCTAGGAATCTATAAAATGTGTGGTATAAATGTAGCATCAACTTGCAAACAACCAAAAAATCAATAAACCATTAACTTAGGGGTTATTAATCACCAAATTTATCTCTATCATTATGCAAAACCCCCCAAAATTAGCTTATTTCTTCCAAGATGAAGCGAGTTTGATTCTCAATAGATTCTCATTAGATTGGCACTAGAATCAGTGACTACACAACTCCAAAATGGAGATTCAAAGATGAGCATGATGCATGAACTTGCATACTTTTCTCTTCAAGACATTAAAATGTTATGCAAAATACACTTAAGCTAAATGCATAGGATAACATGAGTTAAATCTAACAAGATAAAGAAAAATGCTAAGAAGATGAAGCTAAGATTTAACCAACTAAGAGCCAAAATGCAAGTACTAAGATAGCATAAAAATTCATTTCTAAAAAATGAGTAAAACCTAGAATCAAAATAACATTATGATCCCACTTAAACAAAATTTCCTCTCCTTTCAACAAGGAGAGCTATCACTTTTATAAAAAAAATTCAATATGGATGGCTAAGATTTAGCAATGAAGGGGGGTTGAGATGCACTCTCCTTTAATCGATGTGAGCTCCATCCATGTGAGAGGTTATCAATTGGTCAAAGTTGTGTTTGTTTGAGGGAGGATGAGGAAACTTTTATTAAATATATCTTTTAATCACATTTTAATCAAGATTAAGTGTACGCACCCATGTGTGAATGGGTTCATTTAATAAAAGTGTTAGAATATTTATTTAGGTGTGAAATGTATAGTGATTAATTGATTTTTCAAGCTTGGGTTAAGATTAAATTGATGATTTGATTGAGGACTTTGATTTTAACTATGCAATGGAGATTATTAAGGTTTGATTGCACAATTGAGGTCTAGCATTGAAAGCCTTTAGGTTTTATGATTTTTTGAGGCCAATTAATTAAATTACGGGCTATAGGTTTACTAGACCAATTTTAGGTGATTAAATTTCCCCCTCCTTGAATCCATGTGCGAGTGGTGTGTTGATTCAAAGAACATGTGATGACAGATCAAGAATAACTTGACGTGAAGTGATGAAACTATCCCACCGATTAGAACTAATTCTAAACTTGATTGAACAAAGATTGGTTGAAGATTGAAGATTCCAGTTCCAAACTCAACTAAGAAAAGACTCATAGCATCGACTCCAAACTTGATTAAATGAAGATAATTTGAAGATTGAGGATACTAGCTTTGGGCTTGATTGAGCGAAGATTGGTAGCATCGACTCTAAACTTGATTGAACAAAGACTAGTAAGGATATATTAATATTCAACTTGATGTGAAGTGATGAAATTGAATATTCATCCTAAGGAATATTTTTTAATTTTTGTATTGGTTTAGATGAATAATCAACCTGATGTGGAGACACCACCAAATTAATGCGGTGTGATGAAACTGATATGTCTATAAAGATTCAACTAGGTTAGATTTCTATCCAAGTGACTTCATATAAGGCAATGAAATCACTTGTGGAGAAAGAATCTTTATTTTATTATGAGCTATGATGCCCCTAGTGATGAGGTTTTTTGATTAATTCACATTGTTAATATATTGATGTTGCCCACTTGGGAGAGAAATCAAAATTTTGGTAGGGTGGAAAGATTGATTGTGACTGATTTGATGGCTAGAAAGCATTAATTTAATTATATCGATCGCAATAAGGTCATAGATGATGAATACCGTGATTCAAGCTTGATTTAAGGTCTAGTTGATCAATTTTGACAAAGATTTGACTAAGATTGAATAGGGTTGATTTTCTTGGATTGAAATGGAGGATGTTTAGTACAGTTGATGAGGAATGAAATTGAGGAAGAATCTGGCAATGATGGTGTCAGTGATCAACTGTATTGTACTAATATGTTGACGGGCATTTTTTACTATCATAATAATGTTCAATATTGATTTAAATACCAAAAATGGATTCAGGATTATCCAATTAGTTAAGGGTGCAATTTTTGTGTCAATTGAAGCAAGTTAAAAATTAGGTCAAAAGCCCATATAAGGGCCAAAAGGGTCATTTTCAAAACATTTTCTCCTTCCAACTTTAGAATTTATAAAGCCTTTCCTTGAGAAAAATGGCGGTACCATTGCAAAATCATATATTCGAGCGCATGAGGAGGCACAACTGGTCCTGAAACTTTTCACCTCCAATAAGTAGTTGAAAAACCTCCTTGTTGATTCAATTGTTACAACTTTTCATTGAAATTTTAGAAGTTTTGAGTCATTCTTAGGTCGTAGGTATTGTTTTCTCATATGGACAGACTACGAAGAACCTCATATGACAAATTGCTACAAAAAATTTTGTCGTACAAGCCCATTAGGTTTGTTGTATGGGAAGCACCCTTGACTCATACAAGTGTCTTCTTGAAAGTCTAGAATGTCATCTTCCCCTATACCTTTACTCATATCAAAATGTTTTACCATATGGGTCGTAATATTTTCTCATAGGAGATCTTATGTTAGTGATGTTGTTTGTACTTTGTCATATGAAGGACAATGAGCCTCTTTTTATGTCTGATCACAAAAATTTGTCTTCTCTGATCATAGATTTAGATTCCTTGGCATGTTTTACAACTTATCTAAAAGTCATATTTCTTTTGTTCAACTTTTTTTAGCTCAATTTTGATCGTTTACTAATGATTTCCCATTGTTTTTCTTTTGCAGGCAAAAAATCTTGATATATAGTTATGATCAACCTACCCATTGACCATGAGGTTAGTGAGGGATTTATTAGATGTACAAAGAGATCACATCAGAGATTGTGGGTTTAGATAGTTTCTTGATATGCCCAATATTCATGTTAATCATGAGTTTCTCACAGCTCTGGTTGAAAATTTTGACAGTAAGCACAATACCTTTTACCTACCTACTAGGGAAATGACTATCACTCCTAAAGAAATCTATAAGATCCTCTTGATTCTATTTGCTGGGGAGATAGTGGAGTATGACACAACTCCATGACTTGGTATTAAAGCCTTGATATAGGTGTTCTATGATCATACCATTCCAGACTGTGCTATTACCTGGGATGACATGGTGATCAGATATGGAGCTCAATTTCCTCTTGCCTGGGTTGTGGAGGGCTTCATTTTTTGTTTTGTTATGGTGGAAAAAGGCCAATAGGGATTCCTTTGTGGATGGGGCCGACTATTGGAGAGACTTCTCACTAGGCCAGAGAAGTTAGGTTGGGGTCAGTGCCTACTCACATGGATGTATCATGAGATTCATGATGTGATATACTGAGGTGGGTAAAAGCACAAAGCTGTGTCACATTTTGGAACCACTTATCAGCACAACTAAATTTGAGTATTTCTAACTAAAAATTAATTTTTGTCAAACATATGGTCTAGTAAGATTCATTCTAGCTAAGCTAGCTAAGTGGTTAAACTTTTCCAATTGGAAATATCTATTAAATGCATGCTTTATACCAATTACCAAATAAATAAAATTATTTCAGACAATCGATGTTTCAATAACCCCTACTCTTTTTAATAATATTTTTTAAAAATATAAAATATACCCTTTTGTAGAGCTTAGAATCAAGATTTTTTTTAAAGACGGGTAAACGCTTTGACCCTGAGCTATGAACCAGTGAGGCCACAAATGGGGGACCTCATTCCCAATGGGATTTGAACCTTGATGGAAAGAAAAAAAACACAACTTAACCATCACAACATGCCACTATTGGCAGCTCAGAGTCAAGATTATTGTCATATAAATTTTATGGTATTTTGATTAGATTTAATATATTATAATTTCAAATAAAGAAAAAAATAGTAAATCATATCAAAAAAATTAAAATTTGTATTTAACACTAGAGGAGAGAGTCCTCTTGAAGAATATGTAAATTTTTTTTTGAATGGTATAGATTAGATAGGGGAAATTTGGTGGGAGATGAAAACTGTCAATTTTAGATAAGTTTAACTGAGCAGTTATAAGGGAGAAAATATACATTGACAACCAATCTTTCTTCTTTTCTACACTAGCTATACATTTTATCTATAACATATTTTGAAATCAGAGGAAAAATAGATTATTTCCATATACTTGTTTGGTGGGAACTAGACCCAAGATTTTTAGCAGTTTTCAACAATTAAAAAATGGACTTCAAAAATTTAAAAACTATGTCAATTCTTGTTTTAAAAAAAATAAAAAAAAATTAGTCATAAAATTCATCATTTTTACACATTTTATCAGTTTACATCATCCTCAAATTCTAAATACAAATGTCACTTTTATGTCATTAAAGTTGAACAGTTTGCAAGTTGTGGTGTTTTTCCTTTATAAAAGTGTGATACGGGTTTGTACTTTTACCTAGGTGCGAGGGAGATGGTCGTAGGAGTAGTGTTTTTACAGGTATGGGCATGGGAGAACCTTTGTATCTGCATGAAATTCAAAGATGACCCTCAAAAGTATGGTCAACCTTTCATATATAGGTATGAATATTTTATTAATTAGCCCCACTTAGGGAAGACTGACTATTGGAGGCGTCAAATTGATGATCTAAGAATAGTGATTTGGAGACCATATCAAGGGACAGAGGCCTAGGGAAATTAGAGGTACCATAGGAGAGTTCTATTCATTTCTCATCCATTGATTGGGAGGACCTCCTCCATTATTGAGTGTTTTGTTGTCTCCCAGGTATTGAGGCATTACAAACCTCCCCAGAGCATATCAAAGGAGTTTACTGCCTATGATCATTTTGGAGATAAGAAATGACAGGGATGGGATCCTAAATTATCTCCCACACTTTCAGTACATGAGATCACACATTTGCAGAGGGAAGCCTGGGATTAGTTGGATGAATTTATAGATATAGGGATCACTCCAGAGTACATGGATTACATTCCATAGAATCCATTCTTGAGGTTTACTGATATTACCAAGAGAGTTCCACAGATCGATGAGGAGGATGCCCTTCCACGAGATCAAAGAGCTACAGGTAGAGGATAGAGAGCTCCAATTCCCAAGAGGGAAGGCTACTCTAGTAGGGTACCGATATCAGGACATCAATGCTATTGTGGGGAGAGTGGGATTTTAGGATCAGTTGGAGTTGACGTCCCTCATACAGGTACAATAGATGTGGAGATGGGGGATGTACCACAAGGTCACAAGAGTGATGAGGGAGTTTGGTAGGCCCAATATAGAAGGAATACACATGTTGGTGAGGAGGATGGGCCTAGGGAGTAAACTCCTCAGGATATAATTTGTACCTCTATAGTGTGAGTTCAAGGGCTACAAAAACATGTGGTAGTGGCACATGCACATATAGTCGAGTGATATCGCACAATTGCAGATAGGGACCAATGCATCAAGGGTTTCATTATAGCCTGAAATCAAATTCAACATGCAAGGACTCACTAGGGGGCCAACGTTTCTTACTTTTATGTTTTGTATATTGCAGTTGTTCCTCAAGCGAATAAAGCACCTACATACTCAAAGTTTGTTGCTACATCAGAGGGAGATATCCCTCCACCTCCTGCTAGAGCTGAGGCTCCACCGCCTCCTCCTTGTGACAGTGGTGAGGGGGGGAGTGAGTCTTGATATCCCCTTATTTGTCTTATCCCCATTCTAATTTTTGATATACGTATATATATACATACACACACACAAATATATATATATATATATATGTATATATACATATATATACATATATATATATACATATATATA
>MU224581.1:50051-66151 GCA_018584345.1 Thuja plicata | reverse complement strand
CAATCTGATGGGGAGGTCACCTTACTAACCTGGATTCCTACTCTCTTCTAGGAATCTTACCTTGGACCCTATTCACTTCAGGATCCTCTAGACTCACACTTGAGTCTCTTAGGGTTACTCTCAAACCCTAACCAGAAGGAATTCTATTCTCCCTCTCTCCTAGGCTTCCTTCCCACAAAAATGTCTCACTCTTCACTGTATCTTACTGTTCATGACTGAATACAGTTAGTCATGCACCTTTTCCTTCTATCTCTCTCTCCTACAAGTTCCCTAGCCAGACCATTCAAGATCTCCTAGGACTTGTCTACAATTATGACTAGCCTCTTCTCCAACACAAACATTGAAATAGAAATATAATACATAATGGATACCTTTTGACAGTCACATCCCATAAGCCTGATCATGAGATTCAAAAGGCATCCATTGAACTAAATTGGAATCAAAATCCTACTCTACAGAAGTCTGTACACAAAACAAGTTTTTACACAGAGCACACCAGTAACACTTCTTTATTGAAAATTAGAAGTAATTTACAATGCAAATTCAAATCTTCTCTACTAGTCTACTCTGTCTCAAATTTCTCCAACAACAACAACCTTTACAATGGTTTTTCCCTCCATTTTATACTTAGCCTGTTCTGTAACTATTTTTAGGTTACCTCATTGCCTGTGGATTCTGACTACCTTAGCTTCTTCGTATTCCTTTTGTACCTGTCATCAAGATCTTCCTCTGCATGGCCATCAACGTGGACAACATCTTTCTCCATGTCACTGACCTTTCCAATTCCCTCTGTGATGTTGACAAGTCAACATATTTACTACCTCTGTCTATTAGTCACACTGTCGCGAGTCTCAAACACACTGCATGTCTTTATCTTGGGACTTGGTAATGGCTTGATGTCGCGCACTCGCCATGCTTCTACCCGAGCTGACCTTTACTCTGCGACTGAGCGATACAATGCTCGTCATGCTCCCGCACTGCTTGAACCGAGCTAATGTTTTTCCTCGTGACTGAGTGATGATCACTCGTCGCACGCTCGCAATGCTTCTAATCGTGCTGTCGTTTCCTTTGCGACTGAGTGATGCAGCGTCGTCGCGTACCTGCAACCCTCTGACATGAGCTGTCGATTTGTTTACAGCTGAGCGATAGATGGTAGTCGCACTCCCGCAACGGTGTGAACTACACTAACGATTCATCTGTGAGTACGCAATGCATGGATGTCGCACACTCGTACTGCTTAGAAATTAACCGCTGGTTGAACGGTGACTGTGCGGTAGATGGTCATCGCATTGTCACGCTATTTCCAGACTGACTGCCGATAGACCGCTGACTATGCGATGAGTTAGTTGTCGCCTTGTTGCACTGGTTTTTCACTAACCGTCCATCACCTCGTGGGCATGCGATACCTTGTCGTCGCGTTGTCGCACACTGTCTTTGCTGAACTGCTAACCGCCTGCGACTGTGCGATGAGCTCATCGTCGCTCACTCGCTCACTTAGGAACTTAACTGCTGGCTAGCTCGTGAGTTTGCGATTCACTATTTTCTGTTCTCTGCTGGTCATCTGCGAATTTGTGACAAGAATGAAGAACTGTTAATGTTTAGTCAAAAAGGACTGACCGCTAACTGTGATCTGCTCCGTTGATCACACTGTTTAAACCTACTAGGGTTTTGGAGCTAAAACCCTAGGGTGCTCTGCACCAAGATTGTGCCCAAATTTCATATAAAAGGAAGCCTTTCTCTCCCATTTTCTCTACGTCTTCTAAACGTGATCAAGCATCCTCAAAATATCATCAAGAGCAATTCAAGCAAGCTAAGGAGTAAGATTTCAAGAAATCATTCTTCCATTCAAGTATCCATTTTCATGAAGAAGATCCATTGGAGGCCATTGAAGGATTGAAGCTACATGGTGCCCTTTTGGTGATCTCTCCATCCATGTTCTTCCAAGCCTCTTCTAAATTAAGGAACCCATTCAAGACTTGGTGTTGGAGATCTACAAGCAAGAGATTGAAGACATCCTAGCTTTCTCCATTCCACATTTTGAAGCATACTTGTGGATTCAAATCCTCCATAAGGAATTTTGCAAAAGCAAGGTGAATTTATGCATTTACTTTGTCCATTTCTGCAATTTCAATTATATATATTTAAGGTTAATTCCAAAACTGGGGTTTGACCAAGGAAAACCCCTCCCCCCAAAAAAACAAACCTCTTTTTCTTGTAGGTATAGGTACAGGATTGCAATTTTGAGACCAGATCTAGATACCCTTTTCAACTTTCTTGCAGACAGTGCGAACAGATTTTATGTCAAACATGTGCAGGTCAGGGTTGATATTATTGGGTCAAGGGTGACATTTATGGGTCAATGTCAACCTTTTTCATAAGATTCCATTGGAATGGAAAAATATTTCTGGGTTTTGTTCGTCTCTGCATTCTGGTTTGAGATCAACTGTCAGTTTTTCTAGAAATGGCCTACAGACCTCAAAAAACAACATTCTTTGTTCTACAATATTTCAAGGTTAGTACTTTTCTCCTATTCATTTCAATTATTCTATTACCTATTCATTCCTTTCCATAAAATGGGGAATTTAAGACTTTCCTCTTTGCTCTCATTTCCAAATGATTGATTCATTTGTGCATTGATCCTTTTTGGGTTGATCAATTTGGATCTTTCCTCTGTGCATCTTGGGATAGAAGAGGAATATCTTATCTTTCCCCCATAGATTTCAAATGTTACATTTCTTATGTTACACATTGTTATATTTTACATTTTGGTGAACCCACGATAGACAATGCTTTCTTGTTGGTGTTAGATTTGCATCTTGTGTTAGATCTTACATGCATTTAAAAGTAGATTTCTTTTATGCTCTTGCATTTATATGTCAAAAATAAATAAAAGTCACAAAATCACTTTAAAAATACAAAAACATTTACATGTTACATGCTTATAGATTTCATTTGCATGTATTTGGATGTAATTAAATCTATTTTCTATGCATTTCTTTATTCATTATCATGTTGCACAAGTTGTTTCAAGTGTTTTCCAAACATCCTTCTATAACTTTTGGGATTAAACAACATCCTCCTCTTACCTTACCAGTGCAGGGTTTTACACCTAGGGAGACTTTATTTAGTACATGTGATGTTGCTTTTTCTTCTCTTATATTACCTTGTAAGGATATATTAGAGGAAGAAGATGACTTTAATCTTTCTCTCCATCATATTTCTCTTCATGGAGATGAGTTGAGGATTGGTGTTAATTCTTCTCCTAATATATGTCTTTCTTATGAGCCCACTTTAGAATATAATCCTCCTATTTGGGATGAACCTTTGGATTTGGATGTTGATTACTCTCTTCCTCATGAAGCCATTGTGGATGATTCTACTTTTCAGATGAATCCTTGGATAAAAACATTGATTTATCTCCTCCTTATGAAGATACCTTGATACAAGAGGGTGATTTATTAATGGATGACATATTCATACATGATGGACATTTTAGAGAAAGAAGAAAACATTATAGATACTTTACCTCCATTTAGGATTCCTTCTAGTGATGAGGCATTAGTGGATAATGATATGAATTCCCTTAATTCTCTCCCTCTTAGTGATGACCTTATGGTGAATCAAGATCCTACCTCATCTCCTCCTAGGATATCTTCTTTTCTTCCTTAATGTGAATCTATTTGTAGTGCTGAGATAACTAACATGGTTTATCCAAAACCCTTGATGACTATTAAAGGTTGTCCTCACATTACTATCAAAGGTAAACCTATGGAATCTTTAGAATCTTTTAATGATCAAGATTCGATAGCTCACACCTATCGTATAAGGAATAACCCTCAACCTAATATGGTGGTTCCTACTTCTTTACCACCTTCTCAACCCATTCTTCCTCCTCCACCCCATCTTCCTAGCATGGATTATGATATGATAAACCAATTGCGCAATACCCCTGCCAAGATTTCTTTATGGGAGCTTATTCAAACTTCACCTACCTACCATGAAGCCTTGCAAAAAGCTCTAGAAACTCTTTCCTCTCCACCTCCTAATCAAGAGAACATAAATTCCTTCTTACAATGCATGCATGTTACCCCAGGTCCTTACATTGTATTTAATCAACAGGATTTACCTTCTAAAGAAGTTCAGAAGAAATATGATGCCCTTATGGTTGTTGTTACTATCAATAAGAGTATCATTCATAGGACCTTGATTGATAATGGATCTGGGCTTAATATTTGTAGCATGGACATGCTCAAATCAATTAAGGCTGATCTTTCAACTATTCAACTTGATAATAATCCTATATGTGGATTTGATAACATTGATAAGAACACTTTGGGCATCATTACCTTACCTATTAAAGTAGGTCCGGTCATCTTGAATAATCCTTTTCATGTTATGCCTGGACCTCTTAATTATAACCTTCTTTTGGGTAGACCTTGGCTGCATGAGATGCATGTTGTTCCTTCCACCCTTCATCGTAAAGTCAAGTTTATTCACAACAAAATGGTGTATACACTTCATGTAGATGATGCGCCAAATCCTTGTTTGAATATTCAAACCCACAATACTCCTATTCCTAATAGTAATCCTTCTTCCTCTAATGCTCTTCCTGGAGATGATTGGGGAACCTTGAATTTTAATCCTACCTTTATTGGAGAATATAAGGTTTTTGATCTTGATTTTATGAAGCCACAAAGAGAGTTTGAACAACGAATCTTTGCTTCTACTTCTCATTACCTTTGTAATAACTTTGTCACTGCTTCTACCCACTATGAATCTATCAAACCTACTAGTAATGACATAGTGACTACTAAAATTCCATTGACTCCTTCTGATATGAATTCTTGTTATGGTCCTGGTTATCTTTTACTAGTTAAACAAGGATTCCATGGTCAAGGATGTGGTAAGCATAAATAGGGAATTCAAATGCCCTTACAGAATGGGGGGCATGAGCATTATTATGGATTGGGATTTAATCCTCAACAACACATCAATAAAAACATATCAAATAAAACTTCAAAACATGATGAACCTAAGAAGGAATTTGACCAAGAAGTTCTTTTTCCTAAACTCCTTCGTGCTAAGATGATTATTAGACCTAAACACAAAAAGAAATGTAGTCCACACTTGAAGACTCTTCCTTTTTGTTTCTATCATAGATTTCATGATCATTCTACTAATGAATGTCATGCTTTACATTATAAGATTAGGAAGCTCATTGATAGTAAAGTTATTTATATATCATGTGGAAATGAGTTGTATTTTAATCCTATTTTCTCTAAATAAAATTTATGTTCCTATTATGGAACTCCACATTATGTAAACAATGTTAGCCTAATCTTTGGGGGCTCTTTGTCTTGCATAGTATTGTGAGTGATATAAGAGGTCCCCTTTCATCCTTGTTCCCATGCTTGGGGAGCAAGGATTCCATCTCCTTCTTTTCTATCTTTTCGGGATTCACTTTTCCCTTGGTTAAGCAATATTTATCTATTATGTGATATCCAATCGTACATGAACATTTTGGTTTGCATTGAGGATCTATGTCCTTGATCACAACCTATTTCATTATTTGACATTGGGTTTCCATGGTAGATAAATCTCTTACCTTGGAAATTGAATACTATGCTATCCCTCACAAGGGTTACTTTTTCACTTCTTGCATGATATCTCTTTGCATTCATCCCTTCCATGGCCTCATAGGAGTTGTGACCTTCTTGGCTTGGACTAGGTGTTGTCTATGGATATTGTCTTAATGTTGAAGAAGGCTTTATCCTTTCTTTTTTTCTTTCCTTAACATGTCAAAATAGTATGTACTTTTCCATATTAAGGAGGGGGGCATATACACAGCCTCCCTCATTTTATATTATGCAATTTTGATCTAACACTTTGTTTTGCAACATGCTAAATCCTTAGAAGGTAACGCACATAAGTTGCTAAATCTTGAGGGGACATGCATTTTTACTTTTATTTTTGCTAAATCCTCTAAAGTTAATGAACATAAGTTTCTAAATCCTAAAGGGATACGCATTCAATTAAAATTCAATATGCTAAATCCTTGGAAGGTAACACACATAAGTTGCTAAATCCTAAAGAGATATGAATTTTACAAATGTATCCCATGGTGATATAAGAATATGGATCCATGGGTACTTCATAAAAGCCATCAGAATATGCACTACATACATGCACAAAGCTTCTAGAAGGTGCACAACTTTATGGGGTGACTATCAGGTGCTTTCTTGATGGACCATCCTATCCCTTTTGTGGTTCACAGTGAGATACACACATCTTACTGGGTGAGCTTATCACACCCTCTCTCTCTCTCCTTAACTAGTGGTGTCTCTCTTATCATGATCTTAGGGTTGATAAATACTTAAGTCCCTTGTACGCTTGAGGATTTCTTTGTCCCTTTTGATTCCAATAAGATTGTCCTTTCTCTATGTTCTCCTTTACCAAGAGTTTGTGTTGAGTCCATACTCTTGCTAAAGTGGGGGCTAAATGTATAGTCAGAAAATGGAAGTACTTCCATGGTAGACTGGTTTAGCCTTTTGAGTAAGTGGTTTGGGGTCATATCAAGCACCTTGAATGGGTTCCTGATCTAGACCTGGCTTTACTCCTGTTCTGCCCCAACTTCCACTTCTTTCCAACCTATTTTTTGCATCCTGGACTGCAGATCTGAGATCTTTGACCTTAGGGTTAGGGTCAACCTTTTGGGTCTATGTTGACCTCAACCCTAACCTAGGTCAAGTTTGACCTTGACCCTGACCTAGGTCAAGGTCAACCTTGACCCTGACCCAGGGTTCAAACTTCAGGGCTTTGCAGTTTCCAGATGTCGATCTTTGCAAAAAGTTAATTCCCGCTTCTGGGTCGGCTATTTCAGGTTTTGAAGTGATGATTCCTAAATTATATTTAACATAGGTCCTCTCCTAAGGGTAAAGGCTTTAATGGGAATTTAATTCTCCTATGTAGGCCTCCTTAGAAGATTGTGCCCAAATTTCATATAAAATAAAGCCTTTCTCTCCCATTTTCTCTAAGTCTTCTAAACATGATCAAGCATCCTCAAAATATCATCAAGAGAAATTCAAGAAAGCTAAGGAGTAATATTTCAAGAAAGAATTCATCCATTCAAGTATCCATTTTTATGAAGAAGATCCATTGGAGGCCATTGAAGGATTGAAGCTACATGGTGCCCTTTTGGTGATCTCTCCATCCATCTTCTTCCAAGCCTCTTCTAAATTCAAGAACCCATTCAAGACTTGGTGTTGGAGATATAAAAACAAGAGATTGAAGACATCCTACCTTTCTACATTCCACATTTTGAAGCATACTTTTGGATTCAAGGATTCGAATCCTCCACAAGGACTTTTACAAAAGCAAGGTGAATTTATGCATTTACTTTGTCCATTTCTGCAATTTCAATTATATATATTTAAGGTTAATTCCAAAACCAAAGTTTGACCAAGGAAAACCCCTCCCCCCCAAAACAAACCTCTTTTTCTTGCAGGTACAGGTACATGATTATAGTTTCAAGACCAGATCTAGATACCCTTTTCAAGTTTCTTTCAGACAGTGCGAACAGATTTTCTATCGAACCTGTGCAGGTCAGGGTTGACATTATTGGGTCAGGGGTGACATTTGTGGGTCAAGGTTGACCTTTTTCATAAGAAAACATTGGAAAGGAAAAATATTTTTGGGTTTTGTTTGTCTCTACATTCTGGTTCAGGATCAACTGTCGGTTTTTCCAGAAATAGCCTACAAACCTCAGAAAACAACATTCTTTGATCTGCAATATTTCAAGGTTAGTAATTTTCTCCTATTAATTTCAATTATTCTATCACATATTCATTCCTTTCCATAAAATGGGGAATTTAAGACTTTCCTCTTTGCCCTCATTTCCAAATGATTGATTCATTTGTGAATTGATCCTTTTTGGGTTGATCAATTTGGATCTTTCCTCTGTGCATCTTGGGATAGAAGAGGAATATCTTATCTTTCCCCCATAGATTTCAAATGTTACATTTCTTATGTTACACATTGTTATATGTTACAATAATTAACATGTATGTTTAACCATGTTAGGAGAGAGAGAGAGAGAGAGAGAGAGAGATATTGTAGGAATCTCTTTAGGGTTCTAAGTGGTTCTAATGTATCATAAGGGGTCATAATGGGTCCTAAGTCATTCTAGGTCCCCTTAGCACCCATTACGACCCATTAGGACCCCTTAGAACACATTAGGACCTCTTAAGAACCCTTAGAACACATTAATAATCATAAGATGCACTAACAGGCTCTAATATGTTCTAATGTTACATAATGATTCCTAAGGGGTTTTAACGGGTTCTAAGTGGTCCTAGGAACCCTTATGACCCATTAGAACCCCTTAGGACCCATTAAGATCCATTTCAAAACATTAGGACTCATTAGGACCCCTTAGAACACATTAATAGTCATAGGACCCATTATGATGCCTTTAGACAAATTAGGACCTCTTAGGACTACTTAGAACACATTAATTATCGTAGGGCACACTAATGGGCTCTATTGTGTCCTAATATGTCCTAATATTTTCTAAAGGGTTCTAATGGGTTCTAAGTGGTCCTAGGAACCCTTAGGACCCATTACGACCCCTTAGGACCTATTAAGACCCATTAGAACACATTAGGACCCCTTAGAACACATTAATAGTCAGAGGACTCATTAGAGAGAGAGAGAGAAGGAGAGGACTCATTACAACCCCTTAGGACCCTTCTCTCTACATCTTAAGGGTTTTAAGGATTGTTAAGATGTTTGAAGACACATTAATGTGTCCTAGGACCCCTTACCATACACTAATAAATGGTAAGGGGTCATAAGGGTTCTTAAGGGGTCCTAAGACATATTAATGTGTCCTAGGACCCTTAATGACCCCTTAAAATCCTTTAGGACCCCTAAGATGCATGGTAAGGGGTCCTAGGACACATTGATGTGTTGAAGAGCCCCTTATGACCCCTTATGGCCCTTTATAACCCCTGTCACTACATCTTAGGGGTCGCAGGTTTTTTAAGTGGTCCTAAGATACATTAATGTGTCCTAGGACCCCTTAGACCCCTTATAACCCCCTAAGACCCCTTACCATACACTAATGAATGGTAAGGGGTCCTAAGGGGTTTTAAGGGGTCCTAAGATACATCAATGTGTTCTAGGATCCTTCATGACCCCTTACAAACTTTTAAGACACCTAAGATGTATGATAAGGGGTCCTAAGGGATCATAAGAGAACCTAAGACAAATTAATTTATCCTACAACCCATTATGACTCCTTAGGACCCTCGAGGACCACTCTCACTAAATATTAGGGGTTTTAAGGTTTTTTAATGTGTTGTAGGACCCATTAGACCTTTTACAACTCCTTAAGACACCTTACCATACACTAATGAATGGTAAGGGTATTAAGGGGTTGCTAGTGGTCTAAAGGGGTCCTAGGACATATTACTATGTTGTAGGACCCCTTAAAACCCATTACAATAAACTAATGAATGGTAAGGGGTCCTTAGTTATATTAAGTGGTCCTAGGAAACATTATTTTATTGTAGGAACCTTTAAGACCCCTTAGGACCCCTTACCATACACTAATTTATGGTAAGGAGTCGTAAGGGGTCTGAAGGGGTCCTATGACACACTAATTTGTCCTAGAACCCCTTATGACCCTTTAGGACCCTTTAGAACCCCTATGGTGTAGGAAAATGGGTCATAAGGTTTCATAAGGGGTCCTAGGATACATTAATGTATCCTAGGACCCCTAATGACCCTTTAGGACTCCTCTCTCTGCATCTTAGGTGTCATAAGGGTTGTTAACATGACCTACTAGAAGACATAATTGCATCCTAGGACCTCTTAAGACCCCTTAGGACCCCTTACCATACACTAATGTATGGTGAGAGGTTAGAAGGGGTGTTAAGGCATTCTAGGACATATTAATGTGTCCTATAACCCCTTATGACCTCTTAGGACCATTTAAGATCCCTAAGATGTACGATAAGGGGACTTAAGTGTCCTAAGGGGTCATAAGGGGGTTTAAGGCATATTAATGTGTCCTAGGACTCCTTATCACCCCTTAGGATCCTTTCAAACCCCTCTCTCTACATCTTAGGGGTTGTAAGGGTTGTTAAGGGGTCCTAAGACACATTAATGTGCTCTATGACCCCTTATACCCTGTACAACCCCTTACTATACACTAATTAATGGTAATGGATCCTAATAGTTCGTAAGTCATTTTAAAGAATCCTAGAACACATTAGTGTTTCTTAGAACCCCTTATGACCCACTAAGAGCCTTTACAAGTCCTAATATGCATGATAAGGGATCCTAAGGGTGAAAAGGGGTCCAATGCAACATTAATGTGGCCTAGAACACCTTATGACCCTTTAGGGCCCTTGAAGACCCCTCTCTCTACATCTTAAGGGTCATAAGGGTTGTTAAGGTGTCTTATAACACATTAATGTGTCTTAGGAACCCTTAGACCCCTTACAACCCCTTATGATGCCATACCATACACTAGTGCATGGTAGTGTGTCACAAGGGGTTGTAAGACATCTTAAGACACATTAATGTGTTATAGGACCCCTTATGACCCCTTAAGACATTTTCAAACCCTTAAGATGTATGGTAATTGTTCCTTAGGGGTCATTAGGGGCCTAGAACACATTAATGTGTCCTATGACCCCTTATTACCCCTTTAGACCCTTTAGCACCCATAAGATGTAGGGTAAGGGGTCCTAGGACACTTTAAAATATCTTAGGACCCCTTAGTAACTTTTAGGACCCCTATCTCTACATATTAGGTGTTGTAAGGGTTTTTAATGGGTCTTAGGGCACATTAGTGTGTGCTAGGACTCTATAACACCACTTAGGAATTCTTACCATACACTAATGTATGGTAAGGGGTCTTAAGAGGTCCTAAGATACATTAATGTTTCCTACAACCTCTTATGACCCCTTAAGACTCTTTAATACCCATAAGATGTGTGGTAAGGTGTCATAAGGTGTCCTAAGGGGTGAAAAGGGTTCATTGGACACATTAATGTGTCTTAGGACCCCTTATGACCCTTTAAGACCCTTCTCTCTACATCTTAGGGTTTGTAAGGGTTTTTAAGGGGTCATAGTCCACACATTAATCTATCCTACGACCTCTTAGACACCTTAAATCCCATTACCATACACTAATAAATGTTAAGAAGTCCTAGAAGGGGTCATAAGGGGTCTTATGGGTCCTAAGACATAATAATATGTTATAGGTTCCCTTATGACCACTTTCAACCCTTTAAGACCACTAAGATGTATGATAAGGGATCCTAAGGGGTCACAAGGGGTCCTATGACACATTAATGTATCCTTCAACCCCTTATGACCCCTTAAGACGCTTCAAGACTCCTCTCTCTACATCTTACAGGTCGTAAGGAGTTGTAGGACACATTAGTGTGTCTTAGGACTCCTTATAATCCCTATGATTCCGTAAGACCCATTACCATACACTAATGAATTGTAAGGAGTCCTAAGGGATCGTAAGTGGTCTTAAAGGGTCATATGACACATTAAAATTTCAGAGAACCCATTATTCCCCTTAAGAACTCTTTATGACACCTAATATATATGGTAATGGCTCATAAGTGGTCCTAGGACAAATTAAAGGGCCGCAATGGGTCGTAGGACACATTAATGTGTCGTAGGATTCCCTATGACCACTTAGGATCATTGAATACCCCTCTCTACATCTTAGGGGTTGTTAATTGGTCTTAAGTTAATGTGTCCTAGGACCCCTTATGACCCATTGCAACCACTAAGATGTATGGTAAGGGGTCATAAAGGGTCCTAAGGCATGTTAATGTGTCTTATGACCCCTTAGTACCACTCTCTGTACATCTTAGGGGCCATAAGGCTTGTTAAGGAGTTCCAAGGGATTCTAAATTGTCTTAAGGGGTCCTAAGACATATTAACATGTCCTCAAATCCCTTATTAACCCTTATGACCCTTTACGACCCCTAATATGTATGATAACGGGTCCTAAAGTGTCCTATCGGGTCATAAGGGGTCCTAAGATAGTAATGTGTCCTAGAACCCATTATTACTCCTTCGAGCCCTTGGAGAAACATCTCTCTACAACTTATGTGTCATAAGGGTTTTTAAGGGTTCTTAAGACACATTAATGTGCCCTATGACCCATTACACCCTTTATGACCCCTTACCATACACTAATTGATGGTATGGGGTCCTAAGAGTTTTTACATGGTATTAAGGGATCCTTGGACACATTAATGTGTCTTATAACCCCTTATGACCCCTTAAGAGCCTTTACAATCCCTAAGATGTATGGTAAAGGGTCCTAAGGTGTTGTAAGGGTCAAAAGGGGTCCTAGGACACATTAATGTCTCCTAGGTCCCCTTATGACAATTTAGGACCCTTCAAGACCTCTCTCTCTACATATTACGGGTCATAAGGGTTGTTAAGGTGCCTTATGACACATTAATGTCTCATAGCACCCCTTAAACCCCTTACAAGCCATTAGGATTCCTTACCAAACACTAGTGAATGATAATGTGTCCTAAGGGGTATTAAGGGGTCTTAAGACACATTAATGTGTCATAGGACCTCCTATGACCCTTTATAACATTTTAGGACCCTTAAGATGTATGGTCATTGGTCCTAAGGGGTCATAAGGGATCCTATAACACATCAATGTGTCCTCTGACCCCTTATGACCTTTTAGGACCCTTTAGCACTCTTAAGATGTAGGGTAAGGGGTCCAAATGGGTCTTAGGACACTTTAATATGTCCTAGGATCCCTTATTTCCATTTAGCACTACTCTCTCTACATATTTGGTGTTCTAAGGGTGGTTAATGGGTTCTAGTACACATTACTATGTCCTATGAGTCCCTAAAACCCCTTAGGTCCCCTTACCATACACTAATGTATGGTAAGGGGTATTAAAGAGTCCTAAGAAACATTAATGTGTTCTAGAACCCCTTATGACCCCTTAGGACCCTTTAATATCCCTAAGATGTGTGGTAAGAAGTCTTAAGTTATACTAAGGGGTCATAAGGGGTCATTGAACACATTAATGTGTCCTAAGATGACTTATGAACCTTTAAGACCCCTCTCTATACATCCTAGGGGTTGTATGGATTTTTAAGGGGTCAAAGTCCATACATTGATGTGTCTCATGACCCCTTATAACTATTACCATGCACTGACAAATGTTAAGGGGTCCTAAAAGGGGTTGTAAGGGGTATTAAAGGGTCATAAGGAATATTAATGTTTTTTAAGATCTCTTATGCGGCCTTACAACCCTTTAGGACAAGTAAGATGTATGATAAGGGGTCATAAGGTGTCCTAGGACACATTAATGTGTCCTACAATCCCTTATGACCCCTTAAGACCCTTGAAGACACTTCTCTCTACATCTTAGGGGTCGTAAGTGTTGTTAAGGGGTTGTAGGACACATTAATGTGTTCTGGACCCCTTAGAATACGTACAACCCCTTAGGACCCATTACCATACACTAATAAATTGTAAGGAGTCCTAAGGGATCGTAAGTGGTCTTAAGGGGTCATATGACACATTAACATATCCTAGAACCCCTTGTGACCCCTTAGGACATTTTACAACACCTAAGATGTATGGTAAGGTCTCCTAAGGTTTTAAAGGGGTCATAAGTGATCCTATGACACATTAATGTGTTCTAGGATGGCTTATGACCACTTAGGATTATTGAAGACCACTCTCTACATATTAGGAATTGCAAGAAATTTTAAAGAGTCTTAAGGGGTCCTAAGATACAATAATGTGTCTTAGGACCACCTATCACCCACTATAACCTTGTAGGACACCTATGATGTATGGTAAGGGGTCATAAGGGGTCATATGACATTTTAATGTGTCCTACGATCTCTTATTACCCCTTAGGACCCTCTAGGACCCCTCTTTCAACATCTTAGGGGTCATAAGGGTTGTTAATGGATCATAAGGGGTTGTAAGTTGTCTTAAGGGGTTGTAGGACATATTACCATGTCCTAGAACCCCTTATGACTCATTAGGACCCTTTATGACCCCTTATATGTATGATAAGGTATCATAAGGTGTCCTAATGGGTCATAAGGGGTGCTAACACATAGTAATGTGTCCTAGGACCCCTTATGAATCCTTAGGGGGCTTGAAGAACCTTTTGTCTACATATTAGGGGTTGTAAGGGTTGTTCAGGGGTCTTAGGACACATTAATCTATCATAGGACCCCTTAGACCCCTATTTACAACCCCTTACCATACACCAAATGAATGGTATGGGGTGATATGGGGTTTTGGTGGTATTAAGGGGTCCTAGAACACCATATGACCCTGTATGACCCTTTACAACCTGTAAGTTGTATGGTAAGGGGTCCTAAGGTGTTCTAAGGGTTCATAAGGGATCTCTCTCTCTCTCTCTCTCAAACTAACCAATTATCAAACTAACCATTCCAATATATACTTCAAAGGATCAATCTTTGCAATTAGCTTGAGGGAATGTGCTAGCATGTAATTGTTTTGGGTCCACAACACACACCCCATTTTGGTCCTCTCATCATGGGGGCCCCCTTTATTTTATTTAGCTTTTTGGGTCTACCCCTCTCCCTGTTCCTTGAACTGGGTCCTTGAGGGGCCTGTTGAGAGAATTATAGTGTTTTCAGCTTTTTTTCCCTTTCATCTTTTTGGAGGACCCCGAGTCTTCCAAAATTATGAAAGGGATGAAGGGCCGAAGGTCTGAGCTTGACCCTTTTAGCATTTTTGCCTTTGAAACCCTGAAAAGGTCAAAGGGTAAAACCTTCACACCTTTTGGCATTTCGGCCTTCGAAACACCAAAAGGGATGAGGCCACCCAAATATTGGTGTTTTGGCCTCTAAAACATCAAAGTTGAGTGACATCACCCATGGGCTATAAACTGGCCTCAATCACTTTTTCATCGAACTTATTTCTTTTCCTCTTTTGCATTTTGGTTTTTTTCCTCCCCGCGTGCTTTCTATTTTTCTCGCCTCCTCGCTGGACGTTTCTAGTTGCTCCTTGACCTCAGCTCCTAGTGGTCATTGTCTTCCCCTCTCCCCACTTTTTGGAGGTAGGGTTTCATCTTCTTTTCCTGTCAGTTCATTTTTTCATTTTCTTTTGCATCTGTTTAGGGTAGATTTTCAGCCTAGTCTACTCTTTCTCCCTCCCGGGTCCCTTGGGTTTTGTACCCTTGGAATTGTGGAAAAGTCTCTCTCTCTTTTTTCCTATTCATTTCATTATATTTTTAGAGTTAGGTTTTTTTGGCATCATGACCTACTCATAGGTTTTCAGCCTCTGAAAGGCCGAAAACATCATTCCCCCTCAAACAATTTTGATTAGTGTATTTTGCACTTTTGGCAACGTCGATGTTTCAGACCTATGAAACCCCCAAAATGCTGAAAGGATGAAACGACCAAAGACAAGGTCTAACTTCTCGGTGGTTTCAGAATTTTTGCACTCTGAAACTTTCTTCAGATTTTTGTACACCAAAAGTTTTAATGTTTTCATCAGCCCTGGGATCTTTCAAGATTTTAGGTTTTTGCACCCTGATTCTCTGCAAGAGTTTTGACACTCCGCAAGTCTGAAAGGACTTGCTTTGCCATTAACCTCATCCATCACATTTTTGTCCTTTTGAAAACCTGGCCTTTTTTTCATTGTGTAAAAGGCCAAACTTCCAGAAAGGCAAACAACAACATTTCTAGCTACGTAAGAGCCTCTGCTTCTATTTTTCTTAGTTAGTTTGTCTCCTTTCCTTCTTTTTTTTTCAATAAAGATACTGATACTTGAATTTTTCCTTACATAAATTCCTGAGAAAGGAACAACATCCCCAATGAAGTACCTGTACAAGGGGAATCACCCCCTATCAAAGATCGGGAACAAACACAAATATTACTGATGCCGACATTGGGAATGTGGACTAGCACTAGTTCTTAGTAAGGTGTTCCCAGCTAGCGGGAAGGTCCAAAGATTGTACCTCCCTGGTCCTCTCAGGCTTGGTTAATGCAATAGCCCATCTAGTGGTAGTTGTGTCTTCTAAGCTGATCATGACCTT
>MU224581.1:13431-26155 GCA_018584345.1 Thuja plicata | reverse complement strand
AGTGGAGCATAGTTTGATCTTTAGGTTGGGAGGAGTCCACAACTCCATCATTGACCACTTGTTTGTTCCTATTCCAATGTGAGTTCTTCCCTTTATCCTTGTTAGGGTTGTTTTTATTTTGACCATTGTTGTTATTGTTGTTTCCATGTTTGGTCAAAATTCCTTGTTCTTTTAAAACATCCTCAATCCTACATGTGGTTTCAACCATGGTGTCAAAGGAATCAAAAACCATCTTCCTAACTTCATACCACATTTTGGAAACCAAGTTGCTAACAAGGATATCAGTCTTTTCATTTTCAGGAATGGTTCTAAAGTAGAGAGAGCATTGTCATCTCTACCTTTCCAAGAAAGTAACAAAGGATTCCCCCTGATTTTTCTTTAAATTTCATAAGTCCAACATGGTGATTGATCTTGAAATATTGTATGCAAAGTTTTGAACAAATCTATGAACAAGCTCTTTAAAATTCTTAATGGGAGGAATTATGTTGGTGAACCATTCCATTGCTTGACCCTTAAGAATCCTTGGGAACAATCTCATGAGGTATGAGTCATCTTGATGGAACTCAAAAATTGTGGTATAAAATTGGTGCACATGATCATGTGGGTCTCCATTCCCATCATATTTGTCATATTGAGGAATTTCAACCTTTCTAGGGAACTCTTTCATGTTAATACTTTTGTCAAAAGGATTAGGAAAAATTGAATCGAGAAAGAATGAATTCTTTGGTGTTAAAATATTCTCCATCATGTTCTTGAGTTGTTTGCTTTCCTCTTCTTGAGATGGACCTTGCTTCTTAATATTTTTGTCCACATCAAAGTTGTAAGGGACTCTAGCACCCTTGTTGATTAAACTCTCTAGGAACTTATCCTTGTTATGCTCTAAATATTTATCCACACACTGTTGGAAAAGTGGTTCTTGTTGCATTTTCATGAAGTCTTGGGAGGTGAGATCAACACTTGAGCTACCACCCCCATATTGTGAACCATGATGAGCACATTGTGAAGGTTGTTTTGAGTTTCTAGGAGGTGTTCGCCTCCTATAATGATCATGTCTTGAGGCCCTTCTTCCTCTAGGGCTAGGAGATTGTGATGGCATTCTTGAATGTCTCCCACTTTGTGGACTCTTAGGAGGAGTAGATGGAGGAGAGTTTTTTCCACCACTAACACACATGTTGTTGAATTAATCATTGAGTTACTGAGCCAAGAGCCTATCTTTCTCTTCTTGGAAGGATTTCTTTTCTATTTCCACCAAAGTTTGTCTTTCCAATTCTAGGAGTCTAAATTTCTCTTCCTTTTCATCTTGTTAATCTAGGAAGGCTTTCTTTTCATTCTCAATCCTCTTAAGTCTTTCACTCATGTGTCTTGAAGATGTTTTGAGCGGTGAACTTGGTCTTGAATTTCTAAACAAGTTATTGGTATAGGTTTCATTAACATGAGTGTCATAAAGTTCATCTCCTTGGTTCTCATGTTGTGATAAATCATCTTGATAAGCTTGCCTCTTACCTCTCTCAGCCCTTTGGTGTGCATCCAAATATCTAGTTAAGATAAGGGGTGAGACGGGTCGACTGTCACAAGAGGAACCACAAAATGAAATAGAATCTCTATGCTTCACAAATATGTCATCAAGGCATTTATCCATGACTTCCCTCTCTCTCCAAGTCATTTTGTAACTCATATCCATAGAAGAGTGAAAAGATGCTAAGGGGGTACCCAACTCACTAAGGTGACTCTTGGAACCAAACCACACTTCCGAGTTGTTCCTAGGTGATTGATCAAATATGGGTTCTTTTCCCTTACATTTTTGGCAAGCTTGAACTAAGGGTAATTGGTTAAAGACCACTTGAGGTTATCTTGTTGTAACTAGCGTGAAAGAAAAGGTACTAGGTGATAGGATGACCCTAAGAAATGTTGGTACCAAACTAGGATAGTAAAAGCACTCACTTGTCCAAAAGAGAGGTGATAAGGTAGGATTTTGCAAGAGGCATAAACCAACAGTGCCACAGAGGTGCCCACTAAACGGGTGAATACCCTAACACATATGGATTAGGAGGATGATTTACCCAAGTTATATTGATTGAATTTGAATTTGTATGGAAGTGAATGGACAAGAGAATACTAAAACTCTCCAAGTGTGTTATCAAAGGATCTAAAGGTTTATCTTCTCAACAAGGATAGTTTCTAGCTCACCAACTCCAAGCAAGGTCACTTGTGAAACCAAAGATTACTAGTTCAAGAGGTCAAAATGTAAGAATCCAAAGTGTAAACAAGCTGCTAACAGTGCGGTAAGTGACCTAATCTGATCTAGATCAACCCAAGAATACTGAAAATGGCAGGATAGCAAAAATGAGCAAGTTGATAGTTTGACACTTAAGAATGCAGATTTGTTGATCGTTTTGGTGTTTGTCTTAATGTTTAGGTGTATGTTTTGATCTTTCACTCACGTAAGACACATCAAGCAGATTGTTTTTTTGTAAAAGAAAGTCACATCACAACCTAGGTAAGCTAGGACAATATCTATTGAATTCCCACTTGAACCAAAGTCCAGCCATGCTTACTCATAGTGGACAACTTAGAATCTTGGAGGTATGGGCTCCTCCTTACATGTGCACTCACTTCTTAGGTACACCAAGCTTTGAATCCCAAGGGAATCATTTCCCAAAGGACTATTGTCTCTACTAAGAGCCATGAAAATGTAGGACATCTTAGTCGGTCTCTGACCTTCTGTGCCAATAGATAGAGGGTTTTCAGTCACTAAAACAAAGTTTGTAGTCAAGGCATTTGTCCAGGTTGTTGTGATCAAGTCATTTTCCCAATTAAGGAGGCTCTCCCAATCCTTTCAAAGCAAGGTTTTCACCTTAACAATGTAGGGACTTTAACACACCACTAGGGTACTAGAGGAGATTTTGGTTGCCACAATGAATTCACACCTGTCCACTGTGAGACTAATCACAATGGAATTTTTTATATACCAGTTCGGAAGGGCTTGGCTTTAGCCTATTACTAGTTGGGAAATCCACTCTCATTGGCTCTATTAAAGCACTCAAGAGGTACCCACGCTAAAAGAATTATATGAGTTTCTCTTACACCCAAGATCCATAAAGGTGAGGGGAGAGGATATGTTCATATAATTCTTAGGATTACAATCTAAAAGACACTTCAAACACATAAGAAAATGACAATAATGTTTCTAGATTTTTTATCATCCCAAAAGGGTGAGAGCATAGCTTCCTGACATTATTGCCATTCCTAAAAATACCAAATAGAAGTTCATTTTAGAATTCTTATATGTGGGTTCCTATTTTAATAAAACAAAACAAAATGCAAGAACAATATTTAGCGTGCTATCGATTAAGGCAACCTGCAAGATGATTCGTTAGTAGTCTTTGTTTGATTCTTCTTTTTCAACGTCCTGCAAATCACTGATAGGCTGTAATCAAAGATAAGCATCAAGAATAACAAATTCAAAGATTAGTCAGCATTAGAAAATCATAAAATTAGAAATATGATTGCATATTCAGAAAGTATATGAAAAATCACGCACTTTCAAAAAAAATTGCACTAAAAAATGTTACCGTATGAGGCTTCGGAAGCTGCAAAATAGAGGATTAGATAGGTAAAGTGATGAAAACCTGCAATTTCTGATAAATATGTGACTCAAATCCAGAAACTAAGAACAACCCAGAAATCTTCAAACAATTCTACCCAAAATCAAAAAATATTTCACTCTATATGATAACAATGCATGATTATTCTATGAAAGGAAATACAAATGCAAGATTAATCTATGAAAGGAAACATGAATCTAATCTAATATGCAAGTGCAAAATTAATCTAACTGGATTGCCATGGGGCATGAAAGAAGAAGAGAAGAAGAGAGAAGTTGCAATATCCAAGCTCAAGTGCTCAAATTCTCCTCCAAAATTGCTCTCCAAACCTGCAACATAACAATAGCATAAAAATTATATATCTTTGGTCTGATTTGATCCCTTCAAAATGAGAAGGAGAGGGCTCCTTATAAAGGAAAGTGTGGAGAGGAATGCATCCTCAAGAGCAATGTCGGATAAATCCCTAAAAACTCAAGTAAGAGGAAAAAGCCCACCACTTAGGAATATGTGTGGAGAAAAAGGAGTTTTATTTATTCTTTATTTGATTTATTTCCTTTTTCATCAAAAAGAGAGCTTTAAGTGGGGATTTTATTTATTTAATTAAAGAAGGATTTTCTTTCAATTAATTAAGATTATTTTATTTAATTAAAATAGAGATTTTAATTTAAATAAGATAATATAATTTAATTAAAAGAGAGATTTTAATTAAATAAGATTATTGATGAAATGATCAAACCTTAGGAAATATTGAAATAATTGAATTAATTACAATTTGATCAAGGAAATTGATTTGAATTGAAAATGTTGCAAAGCATTGATTCAATAATTTGATAAATTAATTCTGTCATTTGATAATTTTGAAGAATGGGGGCCCATAGTCTAGGTGACCATTTTAGGGTGCATACACACATTAGTAAAAGGAGATATATATTACAAAGACAGAAATAGTGTAGTTTTGTTATGCCTAGATGAAGGGAAGGCTAAAAAGGTCCTAAAAGAGATGCATGTTGGTGTATGTGGTGGACATTATTCTGCCAAAACTAATGCTAACAAGACTCTTAGGGATGGTTATTTTTTTCCCTTTTAATTTAAAGATTCCTTCAAATTTGTACAAAAGTGTGAAGCATGTCAGAGATTTCCTTCCAAGATGAATTATTTTGATGCTTATTTACTAAATCCAGTAGTGGCTGGGGCACCTTTTGCCATGTGGTGAATTGATTTCATTGGGGAGTTCTCAGAAAAATCTAGTGGTGGACATAGTTGGATATTGGTTGGCACAGATTACTTTACAAAATGGATAGAGGCAATTCCTACTAAGAAGGCAACTAGTAAGGTGGTCATTGATTTTTTTATGGATAATGTTCTAACCAGATTTAGTGTCCCTATAAAATTGATAATGGACAATGCTATGTGTTTTAAGTCAAAATAATTTAAGGATTTATGTGGTGAATATGGGATTAAGATGTCATACTCTTCCTCATTTCATTCCCAAGATAATGGACAAGAATAATCTAGTAATAAGAGTAGTCTACATATTTTGAAGAAAATTTTGAAAACAAATAAAAGAGCTTGGCATTCCAAACTGAAATTATCCTTATGCGTTGATAGAGTAACGATGAAAAAGGATACCGACAATTACCCTTTTGAATTGGTGTATACGGTATGCAAGCCAGGTTACCATTGAATAATATACTTCATGTTTATAAATTCATTGAGCAAGAAGGTCTTGAAGTAAGTGATGCCATACATCACAGAATGATCCAGTTAGTTGAATTGGCTGAAATCAGACAAGAAGGACAAAAGAAGAACTTGCAGAGACAATAGAAAATGATATATTTGTTTGACAAAAGAGCTAGTAATAGAAGATTTCAGCCAGATAATATGGTATTATAGTGGAATGCTAAGGCTGAAGATAAAGGGAACATAAAAAGTTTGAATCCTTATGGTTAGGGCCTTATATCATTCATCAAACACATTGTAAGGATTCATATTTCTTAATAAATTTGGATGATGAGTTATTGGAGTTGCTAGTACATGGAAAATTTCTAAAACCTTTCTTTAATTGAAATTTTATTTCCATGTACAGTAGTCATGTATATAAGTAGTTAGTTTTAGGTGTGTTAGTGTTTTGTAGGTTGTACATTTTTATATATTCCAGAGTTTTGTTGCAGAGCTTTGTCTTGTCCCTGGTTTGCTTTTCCCAGAGTTCTAGTTTCTTGTCTTGATCTTGCAATAAAGCATCCTTAGTTAGAGCCATTGTTGGTCATATTTTTTCAATTTTCTATGTTTATTGACATGGGCCTGGTTAGGGTTATAAAAAGGTTTTCTCGCCTATAAAATTTCTCAGTTTTTATGCCTGGTTCACCACTCCAATGATCTATAATCTAAAACTATAAGTCTGTGAAAAAATATGGTTTAATATTTAAGACCTTGCTAATGTTGCTATTTCCTTAGGATTTTATTTCAAATTTATAGCCATTGGAGCAAAAAGACCTCAACCCTTCATAGAATTGTTATAAAATGAAGTTACTTTTCTGAGTCACTTGAAATTTTTTAAAGTCATGTGCATTTATATTCCTTACCTTTATCTCATAATCTCCCAATCTTATCAAATATGCTCTTTTCATTAAGAGATTATGCACGCACCGTGGATGAAGATCTCATCATGTGGCTGGCACTAGATCTTGCAATCATAGTCAAAGTCAAGCTTTTATTCAGCGATTCAGCGATGGCCATTGATCAATTTATTTTCATGTCTTTATCATGTGATCTATGCCAAATATCCAGATAGACTTAGGGGTTAATAAAATTTTCAGCGACTTGGCAACTCAGTTATCTTCAAATATCCAGATTTAATCACGGGTGAACATGAGTCAAGTATAGTTAAGTCAAAGATCTTGAGATTAAGTCTTGGCTGTTGATCGGGTTCTATTCAAGTTTTGATCATCTGGTCTGCACTTAATCTTGAGATAAAGTCAAGGTCAGTGTTTCTATCCAACAATCTAGCGAGGGTCGTTGATCTTGTTCTATCCTTATTTTGATCGTGCGGTCTACGCGTAATATCCAAATCAACCCAAAGTCAAGGATTTCTTTTAGCAACTTTGAGACTTAGTTTATCTACTGATCTCCAGATGAACCTAGGGTCAAGCCAAGTCAGGTTGAGTTTATTGTGAGATTTAGAGATAGCCTTGGTCACGCGACCTCGTAATGTTTTGTCAAGTAAAAGTTCATTCAGAGATTCAGTGTGAGCCGTTGATGTAGATCAAGATCAAGGGTGTCTCTTAATCTTGGAAATACTTGGTCAAGTACAAATACATTCAAAGATTCAATGCTGACCGTGGATGCTGTGTTGATCTTGTGGCTAGTGGGTGATTTCATAATTGAACTTGAGTTAAGAGAATTATTCAGAGACTTGGAGATCTCTTCAGTTGTGTAGTCTATAGATTTGATCATGGTCAAACAAAGAAACTCAAGGTTAGGGTGGAGTTTCCAAGGATAGGATCATGGCTGTTGATCATAGCAAAGATCTATGGTTGGCACTTGATCACTAGATTATAGTCAAAGTCAAGCTTTTGTTCAGAGATCTAATGAGGCTCATACATGTTTTTATGATCCAAGGGTCGTCGCTAGATCTCCAGATGAAACTCGAGTTAACTAATTTATTCAGTGATCTAGAGATACAAAGGAAATGATATACTCAAAGTTAAAGGCTAGTTAAGGACTGAGGACAGGTCAAGGTTAGATCTGATGGTCAACTCAAAGGATCAGAGGAAAAGTGGCTCAAGATATAATTCTTAAGGTATTGCACCTATATGCCATGTTGAAGGATGGCAGGACCAGGTATATGCAAAGGGTAAAGTAAAATTCAAGAAAGTTCAAGAGGATCCTGTGGTTGGCGTGAAGCCTTAAAAGTAAAGTGCTTGATATCTGATGATCAAGGCATTGTGGTAGGCTACCACCTATCCAAGGAGATCATTGGAAATCCCAGGTAACCTAAAAGAGATCTATGAGCATGTTTTAAAAGAAGGATAAGACTTGATCTTGAGCATTGACGCTGACTTCCTCATCGCTTGTGACCGCTTTAACCACTTTTTGAATTTTTAAGTCTTTCTCTTAGGGTTTTATATCAGTGGATCATGTCTTATTACATGGCATTAATTGACATAATTTAATCTTTGTGGTCTTTCTTGTACACCTGTTGGATGCTGAGAGAATTAAATTTGGGTAGCTTTGAATGCATTTAAATAGAAGTTATCTATTTAGGGTTTCTGGTTAGCTTGTAAATCAATATTTAATCCTTTGGATTATCTTGTTCTATTCTTTTCCATCAATGAGGAGTTTTTTTAGAGTTTTATAATATGGATTAGATTATATTTAAAAGGAATTGAGCTTCCCCAGAAGGGGTAGTTGGCTTTCTACAAATCTGAAGGGCCAAAATTTTCTAGGGTAATTAATGAGGGATTAGACATTCCATTCTTTGTTCCCTTAGCAGGGAATTGTTCTTCAGCTTCCCAAAATAATTGGTGGCTAGATCAGATTTTGTCAACAGAATGAATCAAAGGAAAGTTTTGACTAAAGATGATAGAGGTTCTTGGTTGTTGAAGTGAATTAATGAGTTCTATCAAGTAATACTTTTAATAGTTTTAGCCCTAACCCTAATAGATCTGAAGCTTTTTGCAGTCCTTGTTTCTATAAAAGGACTTCCAGGATCATTTTGTAAGGATGGGAATTTGATGCCACAAAAGATCGTAAAGGTTTACTATTATAATTTGGATTATCAAGTGGTCTTTTGGCCCTGATTTCATATGTAATTGAAGTTTTCATATCAATATATATGTTTGTACTTCCTATTATTTGTGTGCCCCGATTGAATAGTTATTTTTGTTGCAGTTTTTATACTCATTTGGATTGGTTGTTAAGGACATTTCAGTCCATCACTTTGTAAGGAAGAGTTTCAAACTGTATTAAGGTTTCTTTCAATGAGAGAATTAAATCCTTAAGGTAGTTTTAGTGAGTAAAGGATTGTAACAGATTTGATAAGTATTTCTTCTTGTAGGAAGTGTGAATGAATTATGTAAGGCATAGTCTAATTCAGTAATCATTTACAGGATTTACATTCATTATATCTTTGTTATTAATGGTATTTATATATTAAATGAATCCATTCCCATTGGATAAGGCATTGATGTGATATGTTAGATTATGTGGTTCCTATAAAACCTTGATACAAACTGTTACCATTTTAATTTTATGATTACACATATTATGCCTACCTGTTGAAGAATTATTAAATATTTAAGGTAGAAGTGAGGTACACCCACCCAAGCTTGTAGAGATCAAATTAAATGAGGATTTAATCCTCGTTAATTGTAATTATTTATTGACATAATCAAAATTTGGGTTTCATAAATTCAAGCATTGTTTCTATATAGGATTCTGCAAGAAACAACTCCAACAAATCTGATGGATAGACTGAAGTGATTAATAGGTCACTTGGAAACTTGTTGAGATGCTTAACCCAAGACCATGGTTCAAGTTGGGACTCCATCATAGCATAGAAATAATTCTCATACAATGACCCTGTTAACATAAGTACAAGGAGAAATCCCTTTCAAATTGTTTATCGAGTGCAACCAAGAGGTGTCTTGGAACTAAGGGATGTTAGTGAAATGGAGAAGCCTAGTGCTCTTGCAGAAGATTTTGTGACAGTGATGAAGATATTCATGATCAAGTTTAGTCAAGACTATAGCATACCTCTTTCAAATATAAATAAAATGCTAATAAGAAGAGAAGGGAGTTAAATTTTTAGATCTGTGACTTGGTCATGGTTCACTTGAGAAGGGAACAGATGCCTAAGGAAAGATACACTAAGTTGATGGTCAATAAAATTGGACCATACAAGATCCTTAAGAAATGTGGTTCAAATGCTTATTAAATTGATTTACCTCCCCATATTAATTTATCACCTATTTTAAGATGATGATGGCCTCTATTCTTACAAGGGTGTTGTAGATGATGTTTTTATTGTAGATGAGTCAAGTTCTCAATAAGAAGAGTTATTGAAAGATCTTCCTTAGTCTACATCATTGGAGGTTGACTGTATTTTTGATACAAGGGTGTCTAAAGAAACTAGGAGGAAGACATATTATGAATACCTGGTGTAATGGAAGGGTAAACCACTGGAGGATGCCACTTGGATAACCAAGGAGGCTATTGAGAAGGCTGCATTCATCTTTGTTTCTATCCAACTCAAAGGGACTTGAGTTTTTCTATCATGGGTAGCATGGTGCAGGGCACCTACACCTTCTCTTTATTTTCATGTTTTGTTTTCCAATTGTAATAATGGATGAGTCTTGGAAATATCCTAATGTATGGGTGTTTGGTACATTTTTCATGGACAAGGATCCTCTGGTGCATCTATAGACCAAAGGATTCCTTAGTTCACTGGACTGCTTCTTTAGGTGTTTTTTCTGAATTCTATCTTGTAGGTTGTAGAAGTATTCCTTGGGCCTTATTTGGATGTGTTTCACCATTCCTAGGTGTTTATATTCATTTCCCACTTGGTGGGATGCAATAATATCAATGTTGCTAAAAATTGACAAAATATTGTCAATATTGAAAATGTTGCTCAAATGTTGCTACTCTAATCGCAATGGTCACAACTACATTTGAATCAGTTGGATCGGTTGAGGAGATGTTTTTAAGGTGCAAGAAGCCTGTCTAATCAAGAGATGGAGATATGATACTGTTAGAAGCATATTTTAATGAGAAAACCACCATTTTCTGAACAATTCTGTACTATACGGCCGTGTATAGATTAACCAAATAGATCAATTGAAATTGAAATTTTCAGGCATGAATCTACTTTCTATTTCATTTGGTTTGGATTTACTTGGTGCTCATTTATGTAATTTGGATATATTTCTGTTTGAACATGTCTAAAACCCTCAGTAATTAGGGTTTGCGATGAAGATGTGGCCCTAACTTGTACTTTCACCATTGGAATTCAATGCCCCTTGGTGAAATGAAAGTTAAGGAAATTTATTTTTATACTTCAAAGGCTCAGATTTGGGGAAGTTTTTTTGTTTCTTAAAAGTTGATGCCCTAGGCTAAATATCTGTCACGTATTTAGCGAGTGAAGAGAAAGATTGCGTGCAGTAGGAGTTGAAGGGTATTATGGGTCTAAGTTGCTGAGTGTTTCAAAGTATTTGAAGAATATATAAGTCCTCCAAGTGACTACATCAGGTCTAAGTACCCATCTTTGAACCATTCCATCAGACCCTAGTCTAACCTGATCAATTAGGCTAGAGTGTCACTGTGACAATTTGAAGGCACAAAAGTAGAATTGGTATTTGTTGCTTTGGGGTTTGTGAGGGGTATGTTGGAGGATTCCAAAGAAATTATTTAACAACATTTTTACCATGTTCATTTTCCAATTTGAAAGAAGAAACACTATTTGCAGACCTAGTAGAACTAGGATCAAAACTAAGATTTTGTGTTGAGAGATTTGTAGAGACTAAGTAACTGTGGAAAGTCAATCCTTAAGGGTATATAGAAATATTATAACCCCTAGTAGAATTATGTGACTCGGTTGATATAGTAGTCCATGTTGGGGCTATTTGGAGAGAGTGTCTCTAGGAACATTGGAGACTTCAAGTCTGAAAGTTAAGAGTCAGGAAGGAATTACCTTATGTTGACGGGATTCAAGGATTGGTTGACATTTTGAAGAGTTAAGACATCCTATTGAAGGATTGCAGTAAGTTAGAGGAAATCATCTAATTTTTAGAGAGGGAAGGCCAAAACTACACTTCTTGTTGTATGTACTCTTCACCACTCTCCACAGGACTACCTAGACCATGAAGCGTCCTAACATCACCATCATAGTTATTAGTATATTGTGAATCTAACCTATTTGATCAAACGCTGGGATTTCATCCCTCCTCTTTTTTAGCCATTTATTCAAGAAAAGTTATCATAGGGACCATCTTAACCCTTGATGTGGATCTAGTTCCAATATTGAGACTTATGATATCATTCCCAAACTTCCAATTTATGCTTTGGGGAAGAACTCTTTTCTGGGTAACACTTGAACTTTCTCCTCATTTAAACTAGGGTGTATACTTATGAATGACATCAACTTCAATATATATTGTAGCTTCTAAGAGGGAATATTATTTATAGTCATTAGAACTTGTTTCCACAGAATGAGGCATATCTAGTATATGAGTAGTGGTGATTGGTTGCCCCCAGTTAGGATGTCGCCCTTCTAAGTCATTCTCCATACCTTGACTGAACTCGTATTCATGAGAATTATTTTGGCTATCATCAGATCTACCCAGGTATTGCGTTATGGTCATAAAAACTCCATCATCTTCACTGGAGCTTCCCCCTTCTTATTGATCTTTACTTTCTTTCTCTACCACTTTCTCTTTAGCCTCTTGTATGGATGTAAGGTAGGATGAAGATACCTTAATTTCTTTCACTCCTGTATCCATCAAGTGACGTAAATCAAGTATGTGATAAATACTGACTAGTTTCCCCCAGTTAGGTTTTCTTTCCTCTTGTTCATCTTCTTGTCCTAGTCCCAGCTCATCCTCATCTGAATCAATTTTTTATTGTTGGTCCATCACTTCATATTTCGTCAATTGATTCTCTTTCTTTGATTTTTTGGATATTTTTTCCATTTGGTTGGAAGGGGGCTCTGAACTAATGTGGAATGTAGGGTTTTCATTGGTAACTAGGATTCTCTATTTGTATATGTAGCAACCTCACAAAATATAATTATGTAATCTCTACCTCCTCTCCAGTCTCATCATCAGATTCCTCTATTTGATCATATATAGGACCATTGCTGGAGGAAGGATTGGATTTTCTCTCATGGTATCCTAGCCCTATTTTGTTTGCTGGATTACAAAAATCAATGTGTATGGGCTCTAGCAATCCTTTATTTTTTCCTAGGGGTCCTTTTCCTTTATATCACATTTGTTGCATCAATTGTTATTAGTTTCCATAATTTTGTGGAGAGATATCAACATGTTTTCTTTCTTGATCATGCTCTTCCCCTTTGTAAAGAGAGGAAAGAACAACTTATTCTTCATTTTCATATGAAAGAGAAAAAA